>ML270824.1:4956-31510 GCA_005239495.1 Nicotiana undulata | reverse complement strand
GGGGTAGGCAGCTTTGTGTGATCGGGGGGGTGAAGGTTGCGATCGCGGAGAACAAAAAGGGCCCTGTCAAAGCATACCCTGTGCGATCGCGAATAGACCTGTGCGATCACACAGGTCATTTTCCCACCCCAGGTCCACCCACTTGTGCGATCGCAGTTGATTGCCTGCAAACGCATTGAAGAAAACCAGACAGCAAAATTCTGGTGTTTTAGAATTAACTCTTAGGGGTCCGAAACTCACCCGAGCCCCTCGGGACCCCGTTCAAAGACACCAACAAGTTTGTATTCATGTACGGACTCGCTCGAACTTCCGGAACATGAAAAACAGCAATGAAACTCAAAATTCAACCCCAAAACCAAATTAAATCAACTTAAGAACTTAAGAAATTCTAGAATTCACTTCAATGTGTCGAACGGGTCTATACAACTCGGAATGACTTCAAATTTTGCAGACAAGTCATAAATGACATAACGGAACTATTCCTGGTCTCGCAATTTCATTCGGACCTCGGTATCATAAAATCACATTCCAAACCAAATTTCAAGTTTTATGAAAATCCTCAAAACATCACTAACTCTAAATTTCCCATTTTGATCTGAAACTCGTCAAATCAAGTCCATTTTTAACCAAATTTCATAGATAACTTAAATAACACATATTGAACCTGTTTCGGGCTCCGGACTCATAATACGGGCTCAGCAGCACAGGTTTCACATCAAGGTTCATTTTCATAAGCCTTTATTATTTTCAGAAAATAATTTTCTTTAAAAATTTATTTCTCGGACTTGGGTCCTCAAAATTCGATTACGGGCATACATCCAAGTCCCATATTTTTCTACGGACCTTCCGGGACCGTTAGATCATGGATACGAGCCCGTTTACCAAAAATGTTGACCAAAGTCAACTTTATTCAATTAATTATCATAAATTCAACTCTTTATCAACTTTCCACATAAAGGCTTCCCGCTACGCGCCTGGGCTATGAACGCACATCGAGGTAAGATTGATAGAGGCTTTCGAGGCCTCGAAACGCAGTCATAATTAAATTTACATAAGATGACCTTTTGGGTCATCACAGAAAGAATCTCGAAGAGATTCAACTCAAATTTTGTTCAAAACCTTTTCATAAGCCCACATATGGCCATCTCCGTTTGTGAGTACTATTATCTTCAAGTTTATGGATCGAATCTATGGTTTTAAACCTGGTTTTCTTGCATCTACGTCATATTTATTTTTGAAAACCCCAATCTCTTTTACTTTGGTCTGTGTAGACCCTTGTAGATCTGAGACGTTTTTAAGTGTTATTTGGTATTTCCCTTTGAAAACCTTTTGTTTTTTCTATTACTATTTGATTCCAGCGTTTTGTAAAAACTAAGGTTTCGTCTTAAGTTCTTTTCAAAAGGATTTTAAGCTTCTAAGTGTTTGAATCTAATTATCCTTTGCTAGTTCGATTAATTTTTGTGTATATGCTTTAAACCCTAAGTTTTTCTACTTATTTCATTGTTTACTTCAATATTTTCCCATTATTGTTTATCTCTGTTAATCAAAATAGATTGACTGATTTTATCAGAGTTCGAATTATAGTTTCCTGTTAAAATTAGTACTTCTTTGTGATTTTACCGTTTTCCTTGTTTATGACTTTTAATTGGTACTACTTGCCTTATTTAGGTTAATTAGTCTGATTTACGGTCTGTGATTGACTTAATTACCTTATTTGAACCCCAATTTTGACTTTTTATTGATTCTCCATATTCTGACGGGTCTCTTCCGGATTTTTCAGTGTAAATTGATTAAATTAGTTCCCCAATTAACTGATTGATTTATTGTATACCTTATTTATGAACTATGATTTATTCTTTACCTTATTTGTTTTACCTTACTAAGTGCTACATAAAATCTCATTCTGATTTCTTTAAGACAAACCCATTTTTAAAAAAAAAGAAACACACACACAAACTCTTGCTCTCCTTCAAGATTTTCTGTTATTCATGTTTGTTACGTTTTCTAGCCGGCTGAAAGCCAAGGCAAGACTATTGTGTAATACCTATTTTCACCTTCCTGTATGCTATTTCTTAACTGGTATGACTCCCATCCTATTATCATTCAATGTGCCATGAAGCTAGACTTATGTGCTTTCCTGTTTATTGCTCTAAATCAGAATGATTACTTCTGTTAGTTAAATCCATGTCTTGTCTGTTAATTGATCTTAATTAGCTTGACTATTTCTGTACAATTAGACCTATGACTTTCCTGTTTATTGCTTTAAAGTAGCATGACTACTTCTATTTCTATGTCTTATTCAGTGTTATGTAATATGGTTGTTATCATATGCAATTAAACCTATGTGCTTCCTATTGCTTGCTCTTAATTAGCATGTCTATCTCTGTCATTAGGTCCTATTCAGTATGTTATGTAACTTGTCTGTTTTAAGATGTCAACTTGCCTTTGCCTGCTTTATCTGTCTGTTAATTAACATGCCCTATTTCTTATGAAATTATATTTTCCAATATGTCAATATGGTTGATGCATGTTCTTATTTGGTCCAAGATACTTATCCACTTGTTTCTCAACTAGAACGCTTTCATTCTTGTCCTATTTTATGTGTTCCTAATTAATGACTTTTATGCTCCCAACCCCTACTACCTTTCTCTGTGTAGTTGTCTGATTATTATTCTGATCCCAGCATGCTATATGCTCACCTAGTGATAACTAGTGAACTAAGCCAATCCTAGGCGATGTGAAATCTTGTTTGAATTGATCATGATCATGTTCTGTCTATTGTTTGATTACTGGAATCTTTGGTTGAACTCAAAGTGCTGAACTGACTCTGTTTGTTCCTATTTACTCCTAAAAAACTAAACTATTTTCTTAAAGCTATCTCATATTTTCATGTACTATTTTCAACTCCTACTCTTAGAATACTTAGGATCCTGCCCCTCCAGTGTGAGCACTTCCAAGGAGTCCTTGAGACTCCTCCGAACTCTGAAACACTGGGGCTGGCTTTTACAAACATGCTCGCAAAAACTGTTTCTTGAAAAGGGTTTCTGGTGTGCGCATTTCCCGAGGTCCCTGAGGCCCTTGGGAACTTTGACACACCAGATGACCATTTGGTGTACTATGAGATGTTGGCACACGTCAGATTTGGTTGAAGGCCTGGACTTCCAGGTTTACTGTTGGGACTATCTAGGAACCCTATAGTATAGTAATTTCATTCTGTAATTCATTTATATCTGGTCTGTAATAATAATTCTTGTAAAAAACATATATTGGGGTTATCAGTAAAATAGGGAGGAACGTTTATATATACTTTTGTAGGGATCGGGTAGAAACCATGCCTATAGGACTATTGTGATGGTATTTATTTGCATTAGAAACCATGCTCATAGGGTTGATCTCATTACGTTGAATTTGCATCTTAGAAATCCTGTTTCTAAGTCATTGATCAGTTCTGCCTTAACACTCATGTTCTAAAACCTTCATGCGTGCACTAGAAATCATGTCCCTAGGAATTCCCTTGCTGAATTTGCTTGATAACTGGCTAACAACTTTATTCGCTTGGATATCATGTTTATAGAAATATATATATATATATATATATATATCATCATCATCATCAGTTTCATCACTTAACCGTCATGCCTATAAGGAATAAGTATAAAAACAGTTCCAACACTTAGATATCATGTTTGTAGAGATAAATATGTAAAAATAAATCTGTGTGTTTATATGTCGTGAAGTAATACTTGTGATCATTTGCAGCACATAGACAACATGCCTATAGAGTCTAAACAGATAAAACCGTCCTGTTAAAAAAGTCAATGACTGGTTTATAATTACGTTCTGATTAACGTATAGATGACATGTCCATAGGATACTGCTGATCCACACCTAGGCAAGCATGTAGGACAATTAAAATTCTGAAGTTGTAAAAATCTGTTTGTGTGACTTCTTATAAACATCTCATTAGAGTTTAACTAAAATTTAGCCCCCTAAGTGACCACAAAAATTTAAAATAGCCAATTTAGTGTAGACTTGTTAAGAAATGTAGCTCAAAGTAACAATATAAAATAAGAAGATAAGTAGAAGAAGAGATAACTTTCTTATTTCATTAAGTGTTCAAGTGTATCCCATCTCACATTCCATGCCTCTATTTATACTATTACATCGGAAGGTAACAAAATGATTGTCTTCAACATGGAATTAACAATTGAGATCATGGGGAGGGGTTATGGAGGCGTGGGAGTTACAATCATAACAGGGATGAGTAGTGAGAGGTTATTTACATCATGGGTGAAAGCAGCGGGAGTAGTAAAAATCCGCAATTACTATATGTTTTACAACAAGACTGACAATTTGAAAATATAGAAGAAAGAGTATTGTCACGACCCAAATTTAAGCAGTAAAAATAATAGGTTCTTCTACGTGTTCATTCTAAACTAATTTAATTCGCATCATAAGCCTATAAGGAATAGCCCATCCTTGACTCATAAAGAATGAAAATTATGAAGAAATTTCATTGACATGTTATTTATCCAATTGTTATGATACCAAGTCAAACTAAATACCTTTAGAAACCTTAAAAATAAGGATAATCTTTCTACTATTTCTATGTAAAAACTAAAATCAATATAAATTTCATCCTAAGTATAATCATCATGTATTTCAATTGTGACATAAACAACTAATTTTTCAGATTGGCTAATTTTTATTGTTTAATTAAGAAATCTAATTAGTGATCATAAGAAAACTCACAAACACAAGTATTATTGTTCCAATACCTTTGCTTCATCAACTGCTGATACAATTGGAATGACTAATTTTTCTGGAACAAAACAATTAATAAAAGATAATACAAGGGTGCACTTTAAGCGTGCTTTGCTAACAAGCGCTGATCGAAAATGGGGAGAGGAAATAGGGAGAGGACGACCAAAATAGAATGCGAAAAAGGTTAAATTAGCTGAGTTCAATGCATCAGGAAGTTGGAATAAAGTCTGGGAAGGGTTTTAACACAAGCAGAAACCCTACGATGCGAAAAAGGGAAACATCGATAATGCCTAATTCTAGAGGATCTAGTGCCACGAAGATGAGTCCAACAACCAATCTAGGAAATTCGTGTTACACCCCTTGTCTTCACACGTGGAAGTGCGTCATAAGTAACTTGACATAAGCTCGGAAATGAGATTTTATATTCTGCATTTCCGTACGTTAAAGTTTCGTCTTCAGTTAATTGACGTAGACTCGGGGATGAGATTTTCTTGAGATATAAGTATTTATGCTATTTATAACAAGCAATAAGTGTAACAACCCGGTCGGTCGTTCCGTAGAACATGCATTTTTATTACTATTTTTGCCTTGTCATAGGTTGGTTAAACTGTTTATTATGTGTTAGAGTCAGTTGGCTCGGGTTCAGAATGGTTGTAGTGAGAATTGAGACACTTAGTCTCTAACAGTAGCTTTATAGTTGGAAAAGTCAACCGGCAGTTGACTTATTGGCAAACAACCTCAGAATCCGAATTTTATGGTTCGGATAGCTTCGTTAAGTGATTTGGGACTTAGGAATGTGTTCGGAATATTTTTGTGATGTCCGGTGTAGAATTAGGCTTGAATTGGCGAAATTTAATTTTTGGAGATTTACATTCGGCAGTGGAAAATAGGCTATCGAGGTCAGAATGGAATTCCATAAGTTGGATGAGGTTCGTAATGTCACTTTAGATATGTGTGCAAAGTTTCGGGTCAATCGGAGGTGTTTTTGATAGTTTCGGCATCGTTGGTGGAATTTAGAAATTTCAAAGTTCATAGGCTTGAATTTGATATAATTTTGGTGTTTTTGTGTTGTTATTGGTGTTTCAAAGGCTCGACTAAGTTTGAATGGTGTTATGGGTTGTGTTGATATGTTCGGTTGAGGTCCCGCGGTCCTCGGGTGAGTTTCGGGTGGTCTACGAGGTGATTGTTGGATTTTTGAACCAACTGAAATGCTGGTGTTTCTGCAGCAGAAGTCTACTCTATGCGTTCGCGTAGGAGGACCGCGTTCGCATAGAGTAAATTGGGGAGAGGGGGACAGTGTTCTATGCGTTCGCGGGCAGAGGGATGCGAACGCGATGTCTTGGATAGGTTCTTCATCGCGAATGCGGGGGAGTAGGTGCGTTCGCGAAGGGATAGGCAACTGAGGACCCCCAGGCCCATTAGTCTATGCGTTCGCGGGGCCTGGGGTGCGTTCGCGTAGTTTGAGGCCGGGTGTTCTGTGCGTTCACGGGCTGGTAGCCGCGTTTGCATATAGGAAATTATTGGGCCAGCTGGGATACTCTATGCGAACGCGGTCGTATTGATGCGTTCGCGATGATAAAATCTGGGCAGTATAAATTAAACCCATCCGTGACCTTTGCCCACTTTTTCGCCATTTTTTAACGGGAATAGAGCTTTTGGAGAGATTTTTGAAGAGGGAAATGATTGTTCTTTACTGAGGTAAGATTTTTGGACTCATTAACTCGATTATGTGTGATTAAGGACCAAATTAACAATGTTTAATTAGGAAAATTAGTGGAAAAAGGGAAAACTAGGGCTTTAGTTTAAGAGACCTTTTAGAGGTGATTTGAGGGGTCAATCGGACTCCGATTTCAGAGTTCTTTATATGTACCGACTCGTGAGATGATAATGATCGTTTTGGTATAAAGTTTGTCGAGTTCCGAGATGCGGCCCCGGGGGTCGGGTTTTGGCTAATTTCGGATTTTGTGCATAAAATTGATATCTTTCGATTGAGTTTCATCTCTTTAGCATAATTTGAGGTGAAAAGTCTGAAGTTGATAGATTTGGAGCATTCGGAAGTTCATTCGAGGGGCAAGCGTGTGTCGAAATAGCTTTTTGGGCTAGTTTTAGGTAAGTAATGTCTTTAAGTCCTGTCCTAAGGGTTTGAAACCCCGAACTTTATATTCTTTCATGGTTTTGGAGTGACGCACACACTGGATGACATGTGTGGGGGGGGCGTGCAAAAATTGGAAATTTGGAAATATATTCCTTTTTAGGAAACTATTAAGTTGCGAAGCTGTTTTTAAAGCATATGTTTTATAGTATTACTATGTTTTGATATATTTGGGTTGTAAGCCACGTTTGGGGCCTCGCGCCAATCTGTTTTACCTTCTTGGGGGCTATTTTCCTGATATTCCTCACGTATAAATTATTATTTTTCTCAGTATTTTCTTGTTAAATTGTTGACACTCAGATTTGTTGATATGATTGTTTTCTGAAATGAAATATTGTTTTCGGTCGAAAACCCTGTTTATTTATGTTCCGAGTGGCATGTTGAGAGTGTCTGACTGGGTGAGGCCGAGGGCAAATATTGTGAGGATATTTATGATATGAGAGAGGCCGAGTGCCTGAGAGATGATTTCCATGATTTGGTTTGTTTATAGCGCTTGGGCTGTAGGAGCCTCTCCGGAGTCTTTACACACCCCCAGTGAGCGCAGGTACCAACTGAGTGCGCGTACCGAGTGTCGATTGATGAGTGATTGGGAGGCATGAGTGACTGTGAGGTGCTGAGTGACTGTTACTGGGTGATGGTGAGGTGCTGATTGACTATTTATGAGTGATGATTCGGCCTGAGGGGCGGTTATGATGATATGTTTACTAAGTTTTGATTATGATTCACTTCATTCTTCTATACTGATATTTATGGGAGTTTTATTTAGAAAAATTTGAAAATATACTTGTTCAAAGGATTTCCATGGAAATTGGTTTTCAACTTATGTACTAAATGTATACTGTATTAATACTCAGTATTTATCTATTTGTGGATTAGTGTTCTGTGTTGTGTGTTTTCTTATCATCAGACTTGATTTATTTTCATTACTACTGAGTTGGCATACTAATCATTACTCCATGCACCTCTGTGTGCAGATCCAGGTACTGGTTCTGAGCAGTAGTCACTTGCGTCCGTTCGGCATCAGCTTTGGGATTTCGAGGTAGCTGTCCAGCGTCCGCAGCTTCTCCATTTCCCTTCCTTCATTTAGTATTTAGTAATTGTTCTAAGATAGTGTATTATGACATTAGTAGTATTAGTCCTACTCTTAGATGCTCGTGATCAGTTGATTCCAGTTCTGGGGGGATTCTTTTAGACTGTCAAATTATACTATGCTTGTTTAGGGACTTAGAGAAATTTTTATACTTATTATCCTGGTTATTAATGATTCGAGAACTTATATTAAAATAAATGTGTAGTCATGTGATGGTTGGCTAGCCTAGTTCCACGATAGGCACCATCACGACTTGTTAGGATTTGGGGTCGTGAAAAGTTTGTATCAGAGCCCTAGGTTGCATTGGACTCAACGGTCATGAGCATGTTTAGTAGAGTCTTGCGGATCGGTACGGAGACGTTTGTACTTATCTTCGAGAGGCTACAGAACTCTTAGGAAAAATCTCATTTCTTGAACTCTTTCGTGCCATTCTATTGGTTCTTGAAATCTAAACTCCTATTGTTTCATTCTCTCACAGATGGTGAAGACACGCGCTACGGATCAGAGTGACCAGACACCAGCCGGACCCACAAGGGGTCGAAGCTATGGTGGAGTTAGGGGACCATCCCGTGCAGTAGTCGGGACAGTGCCACAGGATCCCCCCTACTATTCAGGATCAGGTTCCCGCCGAGGGTGCTCCAGCGGGACAGGCTTAGGCACCGGTAGTGCATATTGTCATTCCGGGTCTTCAGGAGACCCTAGCTCAGATCTTGACAGTGTGTACCATTTTGGCTCAGGGAGTTTCTATGACTACTACTGCCGCTACATCTCAGGCCGGGGGAGGCACTTAGACTCCAGCTGCCTGAACACCTGAGCAGGCTGTACAGGGTATTCAGATATCAGGGGCAGTCCCAGTCTATCCGGTTGCCCCAGTTCAGGACTATGTAGTCCCAACTATTCCCGAGGATGAGCATCGTATGCTAGAGAGGTTCAGTAGACTTCACCCTCCGACTTTCAGCGGCACAGAGGGCGAGGATGCCCAAGGTTTTATGGATAAGTGCCAGAGGATACTCCGTACTACTAGGATTTTAGAGACCATTGGGGTCTCGTTTGCATAATTTGCTGGTGCTGCCTTTACTTGGTTGGAGGCATTTGAGAGGCGTAGGCCGGTTGGTTCATCACCCCTTACCTGGCAGCAGTTCTCCATGATCTTTCTAGAGAAGTATGTTCCTCAGTCCCACAGACAGGAGCAACGCAGACAGTTTGAGCAGCTGCGCCAGAGGAAGTTGTCAGTTACACAGTACGAGATGCGGTTTTCTGAGTTGGATAGACATGCTTCTAATTTCGTCCTTACTAATAGGGAAAGGATCATGAGGTTTGTAAATGGTCTCACGTATCAGCTTCAGATTTTGATGACCAAGGAGAGAGTGTATAGATCTACATTCTAGCAGGTTGTTGACATTGCTCGGGATATTGAGTCAGTTCGCAGGTAGGAGCGTGAGGAGAGGGAGGCCAAGAGGCCTCGGGGATCAGGTAGCTTCAGTGGTGCCCCTTCTAGAGGGCAGTTTCCGCACAGTAGAGGTCGTCCATTTAGACCACCTCATCCAACTCGCCCAGCTTATAGTGGCGCATCTTTGGGGTAGGGTCCCCGCTGTCCTCATCCGGGACGTTCATCCTTTAGTGCCTTTCCAGCTCAGGGTTCCTCCAGGGCATCATCCTTCCAGGGTTCTTCTATGCATGGTTCATCCGGTGGTTATCATGGTGGTAGGGGTTCTCTTCAATCCCCGTCTCCAGCTCCAGGTAGTTTCTTCGAGTGTGATAGTTTGGAGATGGGTGGAGGCATTGTCCTCGTCGTCCTGGTAGTTCATCTCAGCAGAGGGTGCATCCATCTACATCAACCCCAGTCACTTCATCACCCACCCAGGCAGCTAGGGGTGGTGGTCAAGTAGCTAGAGGTCGCCCTTGAGGGGGAGGTCGAGCAGGTAGAGGCCAGCCACGTATCTATGAGCTCCCAGCTAGGCGTGATTCTATGGCCTCCGATGCGGTGATTACAGGTACTATCTCAGTCTGTCACAGTGATGCTTTGGCTCTATTTGGCCCTGGTTCTACATACTCTTATGTTTTGTTCGATTTTGCTCACTTTCTGAATATGCCTCGTGAGTCCTTAGTTACGTCTGTTGATGTTTCGACTCTGGTGGGTGATACTATTATTGTGGACCGTGTGTATCGGTCCTGTGTTATATCTATTGGGGGTCTGGAGACCCTAGTGGACTTGTTGTTACTCAGTATGGTTGATTTTGATGCGATACTGGGCATGGATTGGTTATCCCCATGTCATGTTATTCTTGATTGTCACGGTAAGATCGTGATCCTAGCTATGCCTGGAGTTCCGAGAGTTAAGTGGAGAGGGTCTATTGAGCATGTGCCTAGCAGAGTGATTTCTTATTCGAATGCTCAGCGTATTGTTGAGAAAGGATGTGAATCTTATTTGGCTTTTGTGAGGGATGTTAGTAGTCAGACTCCTTCTATTGATTCTGTTCCTGTAGTCCGTGATTTTCCGGACGTATTTCCTGCAGACCTGCCAGACTTGCCACCTTACAGGGATGTTGATTTTGGTATTGATTTGGTGCCAGGCACCCAGCCTATCTCTACTCCACCTTATCGTATGGCACCTTCAGAGTTGAATGAATTGAAAGAGAAGCTTCAGGAACTCCTAGATAAGGGGTTCATTCGGCCTAGTGTGTCACCTTGGGGTGCACCAGTGTTATTTGTGAAGAAAAAGGATGGTTCTATGCGCATGTGTATTGATTATCGGCAGCTGAATAAGGTTACGGTGAAGAACCGGTATCCTTTGCCCTGTATTGATGACTTGTTTGACAAGCTTCAGGGAGCTAGAGTGTTCTCTAAGATTGATTTGAGATCCGGATATCATCAAATGAAGATTCAGGATTCTGACATTCTGAAGACTGCTTTCAGGACCAGATATGGTCATTATGAATTTCTGGTTATGTCATTTGGGCTGACCAATGCCCCAACCGCGTTCATTCAATTGATGAATAACGTGTTTCAGCCCTACCTTGATTCTTTCGTCATTGTGTTCATTGATGACATCCTGGTTTATTCTCGTAGCAAGGAGGAGCATGCTCAGCATTCGAGGGTTGTGTTACAGAGGTTGAGAGAGGAGAAGCTTTATGCAAAATTCTCCAAGTGCGAGTTTTGGCTTGGTTCAGTAGCTTTCTTGGGGCACGTGGTGTCTAGTGAGGGTATTCAGGTTGATCCGAAGAAGATTGAGGCGGTGCAGAGTTGGCCCAGACCTTCCTCAGCTACAGAGATTAGGAGTTTCCTTGGTTTGGCGGGATATTGCCGTTGTTTTGTGGAAGGATTCTATTCTATTGCTTCACCTTTGACCAGATTGACCCAGAAGGGTGCTCCATTAAGATGGTCCGATGAGTGTGAGGAGAGCTTTCAGAAGCTCAAGTCAGCATTGACCACAGCTCCAGTATTGGTTTTGCCTGCTGGTTCGGGTTCTTATACAGTCTACTGTGATGCTTCTATAGTGGGCTTAGGAGCGGTATTGATGGAGGACGGTAGGGTGATTGCCTACGCGTGTAGAGAGTTGAAGGTGCACGAGAAGAATTATCCAGTGCACGATCTTGATTTAGCTTCCATTGTTCATTCCTTAAAGATTTGGCGCCATTATTTGTATGGAGTGCAGTGTGAGATTTTCACTGATCATCGTAGTTTGCAGTATTTGCTGAAGCAAAAAGACTTGAACTTGCGTCAGAGGAGATGGTTGGAGTTTCTCAAGGATTATGACCTCACTATTTTATATCATCCGGGAAGGACAATGTAGTGGCCGATGCTTTGAGTCGTAGAGCTGAGAGTTTGGGGATTCTAGCTTACCTTTCAGCAGCAAAGCGACCTTTAGCAATTGATGTTCAGGCTTTAGCTGGTTAGTTGGTGAGATTGTATTTGTCAGAGCCTCTGCGGGTATTAGCTAGCATGGCTTCCCGGTCTTCACTTTATGATCAGATTACAACACGCCAGTATGATGATCGGCATTTGTTAGTTCTACAGGACAGGGTCCGTCGAGGTGATGCCAGGGATGTGACTATTGGTGATGACGGGGTTATGAGGATGCAGGGTTGTATTTGCGTGCCCAATGTTGATGGGCTTCGAGAGTTGATATTAGCAGAGGCCCACAGCTCGCGGTATTCCATCCATCCGGGTGCTGCGAAGATGTATTAGGATCTAAGACAGCAGTATTGGTGGAGGCAGATAAAGAAAGATATTGTTGAGTATATAGCACGGTGTCTCAACTGCCAGCAGGTCAAGTATGAGCACCAGAGACCAGGTGGATTACTTCAGACGTAAGCTATTCCGGAGTGGAAGTGGGAGCGGATCACTATGGACTTCGTAGTTGGGCTTCCACAGACTTTGAGGAAATTTGATGCTATTTTTGTCATTGCAGATCGGCTGAACAAGTTCGCGCACTTCATTCCTGTCAGTACTACTTATACTTCGGAGCGGTTAGCTGAGATCTACAGCAGGGAGATTGTCCGGTTGCATGGGGTTCCAGTTTCTATCATTTCTGACAGAGGTACTCAATTCACATCTCAGTTTTGGAGAGCCGTGTAAAGAGGTTTGGGTACTCAGGTAGAGTTGAGCACAATATTTCATCCTCAAACCGACGGGCAGTCGGAACGGACTATTCAGATTTTAGAGGACATTTGCGTGCCTGTGTGTTTGATTTTGGAGGGTTCATGGGATCAGCTTCTGCCACTCGCGGAGTTTGCATATAATAATAGCTACTAGTCCAGTATTTAGATGGCCCCGTATGAGGCTTTATATGGTAGGAGGTGTAGATCTCTGGTTGGTTCGTTCGAGCCGGGTGAGGCTAGGCTATTGGGCACATATTTGGTTCAGGATACGTTGGAGAAGGTGAAGTTGATTCAGGAGCGACTTCGCACGGCGCAGTCTAGGCAGAAGAGTTATGCGTACCAGAAGGTCCGAGATGTGTCTTTTATGGAAAGTGATAAGGTACTGTTGAAGGTATCACCCATGAAGGGTGTTATGAGGTTCGGAAAGAGGCGAAAGCTGAGTCCCCAGTTTAGTGGTCCTTTTGAGGTGCTTCAGAAGATTGGAGAGGTAGCTTATAGGCTTGCCTTACCACCCAGCTTATCGAGTGTTCATCCGATATTTCATGTTTCGATGCTCCGGAAGTATGTTGGTGACCCATCCCATGTTTTGGACTTCAGCATGGTTCAGCTCGAGGGTGATATGTCGTATGAGGTAGAGCCAGTAGCAATTTTGGATCATCAGGTCAGAATGTTGAGGTCCAAGGATATAGCTTCAGTGAAGGTACAATGGAGAGGTCAGCCAGTAGAGGAGGCTACTTGGGAGACCGAGCGGGATATGCACAGTAGATATCCTCACTTGTTTGAGACTCCCGATATGTTTCAAGACCCGTTCGAGGACCAACGTTTGTTTATGAGGGGGAGAATGTACCGACCCAGTCGGTCGTTCCGTAGAACCTGCATTTTTATTACTATTTTTGCCTTGTCATAGGTTGGGTAAACTGTTTATGATGTGTTAGAGTAAGTTGGCTCGATTTCAGAATGGTTGTAGTGAGAATTGAGACACTTAGTCTCTAACAGTAGCTTTATAGTTGGAAAAGTCAACCGGGAGTTGACTTATTGGCAAACGACCTCGGAATGCAGATTTTATGGCTCAGATAGTTTTGTTAGGTGATTTAGGACTTAGGAGTGTGTTCGGAATATTTTTGTGGTGTCCGGTGTAGAATTAGGCTTGAATTTGCGAAAGTTAGTTTTTGGTGATTTCCGGCCGGCAGTGGAAAATAGGCTATCGAGGTCGGAATAGAATTCCTGAAGTTGGAGCAGGTTCGTAATGTCATTTTGGATATGTGTGCAAATATTCAGGTCAATCGGAGGTGTTTGGGATAGTTTCGGCATCGTTGGTGGAATTTAGAAATTTCAAAGTTCATAGGCTTGAATTTGATGTGATTTCTGTTGTTTTTGGTGTTTCAAAGGCTCGACTATGTTTTAATGGTGTTATAGGGTGTGTTGATATGTTTGGTTGAGGTCCCGCAGGCCTCGGGTGAGTTTCGGGTGGTCTACCGGGTGATTGTTGGATTTTTGAACCAGCTGAAATGCTGGTGTTTATGCAGCAGAAGTCTACTCTATGCGTTCGCGTAGGAGGCCCGCATTCGCATAGAGTAAATAGGGGAGAGGGGGCCAGTGTTCTACGCGTTCGCGGGCAGAGGGATGCGAACACGATGTCTTGGACAGGTTCTTCATCGCAAACGCGGGGGAGTAGGTGCGTTCGCAAAGGGTTAGGCAGCTGAGGACCCCCCATGCCCATTGGTTTATGCATTCGCGGGGCCTGGGGTGCGTTCGCGTAGTTTGGGGACGGGTATTCTGTGCGTTCGCGGGCTGGTAACCGCGTTCGCATAGAGAAAATTGTGGGGCCATCTGGGATACTCTATGCGAACGCGGTCGTATTGATGCATTCGCGATGAGTAAAATCTGGGCAGTATAAATTAAACCCATCCGTGACCTTTGCCCACCTTTCCACCATTTTTGAACGGGAATAGAGCTTTTGGAGAGATTTTTGAAGAGGGAAACGATTGTTCTTCTTTGAGGTAAGATTTTTTGACTCATTAACTCGATTATGTGTGATTAAGGACTAAATTAATATTGTTTAATTAGGGAAAATCAGTGGAAAAAGGGGAAACTAGGGCTTGAGTTTAGGAGGCCTTTTAGAGGTGATTTGAGGAGTCAATCGGACTCCGATTTCAGAATTCTTTATATGTACGGACTCGTGAGATGATGAGGATCGTTTTGGTATAAAGTTTGTCGAGTTCCGAGACACAGGCCCTGGGGTCGGGTTTTGGCTAATTTCGGGTTTTGTGCATAAAATTGATATCTTTCGATTGAGTTTCATCCCCTTAGCATAATTTGATGTGAAAAATATGAACTTGATAGATTTGGAGCATTCGGATGTTGATTCGAGGGGCAAGCGTGTTGCGGAATATCTTTTCGGGCTAGTTTGAGGTAAGTAATGTCTTTAAATCCTGTCCTGAGGGTTTGAAACCCTGGACTTTTCATCCTTTCATTGTTTTGGAGTGACACACACACTGGATGACGAGTGTGGGGCTTGTACGAATCAGAAATTTGGAAATATGTTCCTTTTTGGGAAACTATTGAGTTGCGAAGCTATTTTTAAAGCAGATGTTTTATAGTATTAGTATGTTTTGATATATTTGGGTTGTAAGGCACGTTTGGGGCCTAGCGCTGATCTGTTTTACCCCCTTGGGGGCTATTTTCCTGATATTCCTCACATATAAATTATGATTTTTCACTCAGTCTTTTCTTCTTAAATTGTTGACACTCAGATTTGTTGATATGATTGTATTCTGAAATGAAATACTGTTTTGGGTCAAGAACCCTATTTATTTATGGCCCGAGTGGCATGTTGAGAGTGTCTGACTGAGTGAGGTCGAGGGCAAATATTGTGAGGATATTTATGATATGATAGAGGCCGAGTGCCTGAGAGATGATTGCCATCATTTGGCTTGTTTATAGCGCTTGGGCTGTAGGAGCCCCTTCGGAATCTGTACACACCCCAAGTGAGCGCAGGTACCTACAGAGTGCGAGTGTCGAGTGCCGTGTGACGAGTGATTAGGAGGCATGAGTGACTGTGAGGTGCTGAGTGACTGTTACTGAGTGATGGTGAGGTGCTGAGTGACTATTTATGAGTGATGATTCGGCCCTAGGGGCGGTTATAATGATATTTTTACTGAGTTTTAATTATGTTACAGTTCATTCTTCTATACTGATATTTTTGGGAGTTATACTGAGAAACATCTGAAAATATATTTGTTCAAAGGATTTTCATGGAAATTGGTTTTCAACTTATATACTAAATGTATACTGTATTAATACTCAGTATTTATCTATTTGTGGATTGGTGTTCTGTGATGTGTGTTTTCTTATCTTCAGACTTGATTTATTTTCATTACTACTGAGTTGGCGTACTCATCATTACTCCCTGCACCTCTGTGTGCAGATCCAGGTACTGGTTCTGAGCAGTAGTCACTTGCGTCCGTTCGGTATCAGCTTTGGGATTTCGAGGTAGCTGTCCAACGTCCGCAACTTCTCCATTCCCTTCCTTCATTTAGTCTTTGGTAATAGTTTTGAGACAGTGTATTATGACATTAGTAGTATTAGTCCTACTCTTAGATGCTCGTGATTAGTTGACTCCAGTTTTGGGGGATTTGTTTAGACTGTCAGATTATATTATGCTTGTTTAGGGACTTAGAGAAATTTTTATACTTATTATGCTGGTTATTAATTGTCACACCTCTTTTTTCACTACACGGGATTAATGAAGGGTAATAAGGGAGTTTTTCCACTTTAAGTGACTACCGGGGATCCGAGAGAAGATGTTAGGCATTCCCGAGTTTCGTGGTTCTAGCACGGTCGCTTACTATTAATATTGGCCTATATTATCTGATTGTTTATGTGTTTTAGCCTATTGCGCATTTAGCCTTTTTAAATTTTTAAGTCGTTTTTAATATTTATGGATTTATCTTGAAACAAGTCACGATGGCGTGCACTTGTTTGTTTTGGGACACACCATAAATGCGTGACATGAAATGCACCCGCGATTACGACATGCGATTTTATTATTGTATGGATTTGGAGTCGGGGACATGAGTTGCCACACCCGAGTGTAGATTATATAGTCATGACTATGGTCGTGACGGTTTAAAATGCTTATTTGAAGAAATATTTGATTACTCTCTAAGTTTTATAAGTTTTATATAAACAAGGGTATTTTTAGCTTATAGGATATGTACATAAACTGCTTTTGATATATATATATGGGATTATTTTGAAACAAGTCACAATATCGTACACTTGTTATTTTGGTACATGTTGCGAACCGTGTTACATGAAATGCACCCGCGATTCGTAACATGTTCATTTTAATCTTCGATTTTATGGTCGGGTCATTTGAAATGCGCACCCGAATTTGAATTTACGTATCGTGACCATGCCAAACAAATTTATTCTAACTTTATGCATCAAAAATAGTTCAACATTAACTCAAACTCGCAATTAACAATGATGGACATTTTCCATAGTAATAAGTGAACAAATGCTCGTGCACATCATTTACTCTTCGAACAGAAAACAACGGCCCAAGATTTGAAATTATATGAGAGTGCTATGTGATAACTTTGCAGCAAAAATATTAAATTACATTGTAGAGTGCAGACAAAGGTGCATCCTTGACTCATAAATGAAAACATTTCATAAAGGAATTACTTAATTAGTAATCTGACGCTAGTTCCCACAAATACTATATATAATAAGCAAAATACGTTATCATCCCATCATTCAGTCGCACTCAACAAATAAACACTATCACAGCACCTCATAGACAACAGTGATAACTTTGCAGCAAAAATATTAAACTACATTGTAGAGTGCAGACAAAGGTGCATCCTTGACTCATAAATGAAAACATTTCATAGAGGAATTACTTAATTAGTAATCTGACGCTAGTTCCCACAAATACTATATATAATAAGCAAAATACGTTATCATCCCATCATTCAGTCGCACTCAACAAATAGACACTATCACAGCACCTCATAGACAACAGTATTGGAAAAACTGAGTGATTACACAGGTTTGCCCCGTAAAAAGATTGCAAAATGATATACACAACAACTAGTTATGACCACACAAAAAGAAAACATCTTAATTATAGAAATAAGTTTTGAAGCATAAGTAAGAAGAACAAAATCACCTTTACATCAGCCCTATGTAGTGTTACACGGTAAACAATTGAGCTAATTTCAATAGAGATAGATTGCAAAGTTATACAGACATTTCGAAAGAGCTTTGTTCAAGTTCAGAACATATTAGGCCATAATAGGCTGCTAATCAATGAGATTAATCAGAACCATGAGTCCAAAATCCCTAATGAAACATCAAAAATGATTGTTCGATACCGAATGAAAGCAGTAAATAGCTACTACAATTAGGGGGTTGGTCCATTCCAATAAAACAAGAAATCACAAAGTTAATCCTTAACACCTTTACTAGACGTTAGATCCACAGCGGCGAAACTCAAGCAAATCTATAAAACCATAAAAGGTTTTTACCATTCAATCACTTAATAAAAACGTAATACAAGGAGGATTCAAAACTTACCTAAATCGAACAAAAAATGGCACTAAAGTGAGCCAAATGAAGGCAAGATGCAACAACTACCAAATGGAAGCCTAGCAAAAAGCGTTCACCAAAATAACAGCAGCAAGCTATGACAGTTTATATCTCAATCACTCCATGAAAGTTCTAGAAAATTTATGCAAACAGTAGAAATTTGAGAAAGATTTTGAAATCCTTTTTTTTTGGTTTTTGTGTGTGTGTGTTTTCAAAGATATGTGAATATCTGTGTTTCCAACCTTGAGAATGAAATGAGTAAGAGTAAGATGAAAGAGTCAAGAGGTCAAGAAAGGAAGGGGCAACATCTAGCTAGGGTTTGTTTTTGCCGGTTTTCGGTGAAGCTCGCCGTCAGCAGAGGTTTCGCGGCTGGCTTCCGCTAGCTTCCAAGTGATAGATTAAGGAGATGAAAGCAGAAAGAGGAAAGGGATGCGCTGCTCGTATGTATGGTGAAGAGGGTGCGACAGGGACGGCTTTCCGGCTAGGGAGGTCGATGACTAGAGGAGGCGGCTGCTTGATCCTTGAAGAGAGACGTGTATGAAGGATGAAATTTTGTTTTGGTTTTGGTTTCTCACCCCTGTATTGGAGATGAGAGGGTGAGGAGGAAGCAGGGGAGGGGGGGGGGAAACGGCGCTGTAGGGATAGGTATTAGGTCTTAGTTTTATTTTTAATAGGTGAGGGGAAAGGGAGAAACGACGCCATTTAAGCGTCTGAAGGGGGTGCTGGGCCGATTCAGGTGTGGTCTTGGGCGTGTGTGTTTAGGAATTCTGGGCTTCAACAAAGCAGACTTATTTTCCTTTACAAGGTTAACCCAATTCAAGAATCAACTAAATCTCCTTCTTTTCAAATTAGCTACTTAGTTTAAAACTCCAATTTTGATACCGCTCTCTGTAAAAGTCAACCAATTATCCATTTTAAACTACTAATCAAATAATTAACTATGTTAAAACTAATTAATTAAGACTATGTATGCAATTTTAATTTTTAGAAGATGCATTTACAATGTAGTTAAATCCTAAAAATGAAGTTTAAAATTTAACATGTTAATGAAATCAAGATTTGAACATTTTATATGTTTTTTATGATTTTAAAATTATTAAACAAGCATGGAATGCAACTAAATAAAGAAAAGTTCCTAAAAATCGTAAAAATATATTTTTTGATTATTTTTAGGAGTAATTTTCTTGCGGGGCAAAAATTAGGTGTTCAGAGCTGCCCCTCTTTGCTCGAGAACATGATGGGATTTCGGGCAAAGATAAAGTGAGAAACTACGAGCAATTTTTTCCCGTTTGGTAATCCATTTGGAAGCATTTTGAGAAAAGTTTGACCGAACCTTGCTTCAGAGGTTTCCTACATATCCTTGGCTATAAAGGAATCAAATCAGTGTAGTTCTGGAAGTTTTGGTAGCTGGGACTACTAAGTAACTGTGGTTTCACTGCAGTTGTTGCTGTTACTGCTGTTGATCTCCTTATTACACCCGAGTAACAAAATGAAAGACTAACTAAACCTATCAGCTGCTAAGTTACAAGATTCCTATCTAAGACTTGGTCTTGAGTCTTGATCTTTTGATGACTCTGACCTGGATCTTGATGCTTGTTAGCCGCAGGTGCTGGTTTCGGCTTATCGTTCTTAGGATCGAGACAGGATATACTGAACGGATGACTTTAATCTCATCCTGAATAATCCATATCTTCCCTATTTCTGCACCTTGGATTCAATCATCTCTTATGTTTTATTGTTCTGGATCAAAACTTCTTTTTTTGGTCGTCTCGAATTCAATGTCCTAAAATGTAATCTGCGCAAAATCCAAAACCAAACGAACGAAAATTCCTGCCCCAGTTTTCACTAGGAAAATTTCGTGAGTTATTGTAATGAAATCTACACTACTTTATTATTGAAAGTGATGAAAAGCCGAGAACAGTGCACCCGGAGTTATTGTATACTAGGGAGTGGATGCCCTATATCTCAAAGTAAGATCAACTAGGAGTTGGAGACCCTATGTTGCAAAATGAAATCAACTAGGGATTGTATACCCTATGTTGGAAAAGAAATCAATTAGGGAATGTATACCCTTAATTGGAAAAGAAACCATCAATTAGGGAATGTATACCCTTAATTGGCATCGACTAGGGAGCGTGTACACCCATGTCGGGAAAAGAAAATCAATTAGGGAATGTATACCCTTAATTGGAAAAGAAATCATCAATTAGGGAATGTATACCCTTAATTGGAAAAAAAAACATCAATTAGGGAATGTATACCCTTAATTGGAAAGGAAAACATCAATTAGGGAATGTATAACCTTAATTAGCATCGATCAGGGAGCGTGTACTCCCATGTCGGGAAAAGAAAACATCAATTAGGGAATGTATACCCTTAATTGGAAAAGAAAACATCAATTAGGGAATGTATACCCTTAATTTGAAAAGAAAACATCAATTAGGGAATGTATACCCTTAATTGGCATCGATTAGAGAGCGTGTACACCCATGTCGGGAAAAGAAAATCAATTAGGTAATGTATACCCTTAATCGGAAAAGAAATCATCAATTAGTGAATGTATACCCTTAATCGGTAAAGAAATCATCAATTAGGGAATGTATACCCTTAATTGGAAAAGAAAACATCAATTAGGGAATGTATACCCTTAATTGGAAAGGAAATCATCAATTAGGGAATGTATACCCTTAATTGGCATTGAATAGGGAGCGTGTACACCCATGTCGGGAAAAGAAAATCAATTAGGAATTTATACCCTTAATTGGAAAAGAAAACAACAATTAGGAAATGTATACCCTTAAGTGGAAAAGAAAACATCAATTAGGGAATGTATACCCTTAATTGGAAAAGAAAACATCAATTAGGGAATGTATACCCTTAATTGTCATCGACTAGGGAGTGTATACCCTATGTCGGAAAAGGTGCAGTTGGGGATTGGAGGCCTCATACTACTTTGAGTCATTTTCAACTTCAATTCTTCTCTTTTTTTTTTTCATTATCATTATTATTAATATTGTTTATTTTAGGCATGAGGGAAAGGGTTTTTTGGACGAAACTTCCCTTTCTTTGGAGTCAATGCTGCATAGCTCCTTCTAGCTCTTGCACAATTCCTTTTGGTTGCACCTGCTTTTTGCACGGTTTCTTTTGAGTTGCACCTGTTTCATATTTTCAAACAAAGAATAATTTATTAGTTTGAAACGGTGGTTGGTTTTGCATCCTTGATTATTTCAAACTGCTTGATCTCAGCCCCTTTGACGAAGATCTCAACCGCTGGCTCGTTTGCTGGGGATTGGGTTTCATTTCTAAACACGGGGACCCTGGATTTCCAGATTTTATCATGGTGATCGGTTATGTGGGACCCAACATTTCAACTTTATTCTGCCTTTGTAGGCCTTTCACTCGTTGTTTTTCTTTTTGAGTTTCCGGAGCATCGGTAAGATTCCGGCTCCTCAGATTTGCTACAACAGCAAGTCATGTGGGGCTTAACCCTTCTAACTTTATTTCGCATTCATTGGATTTTCATTTCTTCTTCAGAGCGTTGGGGATACTTCGGCTTTTCAACTTTTGCCGAGATGGTCAGCCACATGGGGCTCAACCTTTCAACTTCATTTGCCCTTATAGGCACTTCAATTCAATTTTCTCTTTCCAAGGGTTTTGAGTTTGAAGCATCAGCCGCTAAGGCCAGCCAGGATCGTCTTGATGCCCCTGACGAGGCTGGGTGCCTTTTTCATATTGGCCCGTGTAAAATGAGAACCCTGTAAATCAGTTTTTCCATCCTTTCTTTGTTTTACCTTACAAACAAAATCAAACATAAAAGGGATTGAAAGAGAGTAACAAAGAAACGGGGACAATGAGTTTTGAAAAAAAATATCCCTTTCAGGAAAGAGAAGAAGGACTTATCTGGAGTGTATGCGGCCTTCAATGAACATGACATGCGTCTTGGACTGGATGCCTGATCTATATAAACCACCTGACTCTCAGAAATTCGTCACAACTTTTAACTCGAGGTTGAGAAACCTTGCCCCAGACCATGTCGATGTCAGTGACCAATCATCTTCTTTTCGATTAGTAGTGTCTTTTTCGGGTTTTCACCGACTAACCTCTCTCATTTCTCTTATCGCCATCGCCCTGTAGTGCTCTTTGCGAGTTTTCACTAACAAGACTCTCTCATTTTTTAGTTTCTCTACTCACTGTCGCCTTATGGTGCCCGCGTGGGTTTTCACAGATAAGACTCTCTCATTTTAATTTCTCTCATTGCTTGTGTCAGATTCAGATAGATGTATCCTTCCATTCTGTCCTTTCTTCGTCGATCGATCGGAAGGACTTGAATAGGATTTGGGGTAAAAAGAATTTGTATTGAATTACAACTTTGGAACTTTTCAGGCGAATCATTGTCGAATCTTAACACTTGCCCCCAGCTTAAACTCTTAGGGGAATGTGGATTTATTTTTTGGTGTGACTGAACCCCAGGGAGAGGCTGCCTATGTATCCTTTCGGAATCAAGTCGAACGTAGTTCTAGGAAACATTTTTGTTTTTGGTTTTCTTTTGTGTTTCTTTTTCTTTTTTTCATTTCATCATTTTTTGTTTCTTTTTCCTCTTTCTTTTTCATTTTTA
The DNA here is from genome assembly GCA_005239495.1 of Nicotiana undulata. NCBI lineage: Eukaryota > Viridiplantae > Streptophyta > Magnoliopsida > Solanales > Solanaceae > Nicotiana > Nicotiana undulata. The sequence goes on along the minus strand of ML270824.1, from coordinate 8,690 downwards.
AACATTTTTTTTTCTTTTCCCATAATACTTTCTGGTTTCAAAGAGGGTAATCAAAGAAGAGTAACAGGCTCAAAGGGTTTGCAAAAGGGTTAATGGTGTTTGGGTAGCGAGAATGAAAACCCTCCTCATCCCAACCGGAGAACATTTGAAAATATGTTGGAGAATCAAACATAGTACCTTTTGACTGCACCTGCATTACCAGTTGTTTTAGGGACATTTTCTTCGATGTATTCCAAGTACAATCACACTCTTTTGGCAGTACTCTGGTTGCAATGCATGGACCTTTCCAATCTGAACAAATTTTTTTTGGCTGTTCCGATTCATTGTTTTATTTCCTTGACCTAACTTCATTTGCATTCTGACCACTGATTCATTATTTTGAGTTATGACATCGCTTTGGGATCTTTTGACTGCATCTGCGTTGATAGTTGTTTCAGGCATATTTCAATCGATGTACCCCAAGGATAAACACACTCTTTTGGCAGTACTCTTGTAGTAATGTATGGACCTTTTCTGATATGAACAAATTTTCCTTTGGTTATCCCGATTGTTTTATTTCGTTGATCTAACTTCATTTTCATTCTGACTCTTGATTGATTATTTCGGAGTCTGACATCATTTTAAGATCCGGGCATGAAGTCCGCAGGCATGTCAAGTTATTGAAATCTGCATTTAAAACGAACTGAAAGTAGAATAAGATAAAAGACAAGATTAAGAAAAGAGACATTCTTGGAAAATGAAATATTAATTCAATTTGATTTTAGATTATTTTGATTGATTTTTTTTTAAATTTAAAGATAGAAGGGTTTACATCGGAAAGTAAGACAATAATGAAAACACATCCGGATCACACCCTGAGATAATCCGGACGCAGAAAGGATAGCAAGACTGGCTACCGAGACTCCCATCTGATATGGGAACTTTCAGGCTTGGAAACAATTTTTTGTCTCGGCAATGGATGCAATGGCCTTCAGTGCCGGATCAAATTCTTCATCTTTACAAATCATTCCGACTACCGGCCCAGTGTGAGCAGGCAGGGGATCGTTCATCACATTAGGGTCTTCTTCATCCCTAAGCACTATTTCCTAGACCTCGATGTGATCTTCCACTGCTCTTTTGAGAGTCCAACAATCATCAGTATCATGCCCCACTGCTCCAAAGTGGTATTCACATCAAGCATCAGCCCGGTACGTGGGGGACTTGGGGTTCGACCAATTTGGGGTCACTGGATGCAGCAAACCTGTCCTGACTAGCTTTTGGAACAAGCTAGAGTATGATTCACCGATAGGGGTGAACTAATTCTTTTGGAAAGGCTCTCTTGGGCGAGGATTGTATTGGGGAACATTTGGTTAGGGATTATATAGATCTTGGTAAGGATGGGCATTTCTGGGAAGTGGAGCTCGGTTTTGGGTATAATTTTGTGGTCGTGTGTAAGATTGCACGTTCACAACCTCATGTGGAGGCGGTGCCACGACATATGCAGCATCATCTTGATAGGGATAATAGTGTCATGGGACTTTAGGAAGCATATATGATTGGTTGAATGTCCTGCGGGCCCCCTTCGAGCTCGAAGCCGTCATGGCTTCTTCTCCTATCTCGTTTCTGCTTATCGAACCCCTCGAACCGTTATGAACGGCCTGTGATGCAGCCTTGAAAGCAGCTTGACTCAAGATTCGGCCCGTTTCCAAACCATTTTCTACCATCTCTCCTATTTTTATAGCCTCGTTGAACGGTCTACACATAGCAGACATCATGTTCTGGAAGTAGTCCGCCTCTTGGGCCTGTAGGAAGACCATAACCATTTCTACTTCGTCCATTGGAGGTTTTACCCGGGCGGCTTGCTCGCGCCATTTGACAGCATATTCGCGGAAGCTTTCCACAGTTTTCTTTTTCAAATTGGACAAAGAGTTCCTATCAGGAGCGATGTCCACATTATACCGGAACTGGCGGACAAAGTCTCGGGCTAAATTGTCCCACACATGCCAATGAGTAATTTCTTGATCCATATACCATTCAACAGCGATTCCGGCAAGGCTTTCTCCGAAGTAGGCAATTAGCAACTCATCTTTTCCACCAGCATCCCTCAGCTGGTTACAATATCGTTTCAAGTGAGCTATCAGGTCTCCGTGCCCGTCATATTTTTTTAAACTTTGGTGTTTTGAAACCCACCGGGAGGTGAAAATATGGGAACATGCATAAATCGGAGTAGGAGAGGCTATTCTGACCATTCAAACCTTGTATGATCTTTAAGCTTTGCTCTAAGTTTCTCATCTTCCGAGCCATTTCTTCGTGCTTGGGGTTTCTCATTGTTCTTTGCTGACCCGTAGGAGACTCATATTGCGGGTATTGAGGGTAAGAGTTTGGCTTGGGCACTGTTGGATGTGTCGTAGTGGAGGTTTGTGGTACAACAAACATTGCTGGCGGTGCCCTTGAATCTGGCGCCTGGGGGTGATCCACAGAAGGCATTCCGGAGCTATTAGACGACATTAGAGGGTGCCCACATAGGAAAAGTGGGTTGGGCACAAGGATAATAGAAAACCCATTTGAACTGGGGATCAACTAAGGAAAACCAGGGATTGCACTTGGAGGTTCCCTGCCGTTAGACTAGGCGTCCCACATTTCGAACATGCGGCGACACAACATTCTGTTTTCTTCAGCAGTTGCTAATTCCGGCTGCGGAATAGGCGATGACGGGCTATCCTCAGGACCGATGATTGGCGGATTACCGACGGAGGCCATCTCTACCTCCGGACCTTGTGAAGGATAGGAATCCGGACTACCACAAAACCAACCACCTAAATATGACCTGTCATATTTGCACACACAACAACCGGGTTAGTTGGAGATAATTAACATATAGGGAATCACATATTGGGGATATGCACCTAACAGTTAAACGTTTCTACCATGTGCTTGAACGATTGCGTGTTTCATCCCGGCCTTTATCTCTCCTTCTCTCTTTTTTTTTTTGAACTTTTCATATCTCGGTTTCTTTTCTTTTCTCTTTTTATTATTTTTGCTCTCTTGTTTTTCTTTGTTATTTTTTTGTCACTCTTTTCTTTCTTTTTCTTTCTTCACTTTTTGTTCTCGCTTTTTTTCGTTGTTTTCTTTATTTTTCATTCAATTTTCTTTCTCTCTATCCTTCTTTTTTTTCTTATTTATTTTTTCACTCAATTTGTTTATGGCTATGATCGAATCCGATGGGGATTGCCTACGTATCATGACGCCGCATGAATCAGATCTTGAGTAGTTAGGAAAGATAAAGAATGGAGTAAATAAGCTAACTTTCTATATATTTTCTTTTTGTCACGACCCAAATTCCCACCCTTTAGGCCGTGACTGCGCCTAACGTTGAACCCGCTAGGCCAGCCAACGTGTAACATGCAATAACAATTTAAAAATCATTTAGTACGAAATAAAATACTAATTCATCAGCCTCGATCAATTTTCATTACATTCCGAGATAATAGTGGGGCATCGATTTAACCGAACATCAATAATAATCCCAACAATAATCCTTCCAACATCAATAATAAAAATAACAAAACTTGAATGCGGAAAAGAGAAACATAACAATCATAAGATAACGTAAACTTCCCAAAACCGGGGTGTCACCATCTCGCGGACTAGCTACTGGAATACTAAATATAAGTCTGGGAATGAAAATACAACACTGTCTTGGAAATAAGAAGAAAGACAATGAAACGGTAAAGGAGAGAAGCCTCGGGATCCAC
>ML270823.1:73490-92779 GCA_005239495.1 Nicotiana undulata | reverse complement strand
ATTTCTGCTTAAGGTTACCTAAGTTATTCACTTTTACCTAATGTCTGAATTTAAATCAAGTAAGTGACGGAAATGATTTGGTAAATTTATTGAAACTCACTAATAGATTTATGTTGGCTTGCCTGAATACGGTGTTGGGCGCCATCGCGACCTAAGTTAGGATTTTGGTCGTGATAACATGGTATCAAAGCTCTAGGTTCACGTAGCTCTCACAAGTTACGGGCAAACCCAATAGAGTCTTACGAATCGGTATGGAGACGTCTGTATTTATCTTCGGGAGGCTAGAATGTGTTAGGAAATCTATTTTTATTCATCTTCTATCGTGCATTGGATGGTGTACTAAATCTCACTCTTCTATTATCTCATAGATGGTGAGGACGCGCGCAACTGACGTTCCGAACCCGGGAGGGGCCACTACCCCCGTCATCCGAGGTCGTGGAAGAGGTCAGGGGGAGGGCACCGGCCTGAGGTAGGGGACGAGGACATCCCAGAGCTGTTCTAGTTGCACCGCCAGCGGATCTAGCAGAGGATCCCATCACTGCGGAGCAGGGCGAGGCGCCCGCAGTAGATACTGCCCCGTTGGACTTTATGACGACACCAGGATTTCAGGAGGTCATGGGCCGTATGATGCGGTTCATGGACACCATGACTCAGGCTGGTTTATTTCCAGCGGATCCTGCCATATCTCAGGCGGTAAGGGGAGCATAAACCCCTACTGCCCAGGCTGTGGGACATGAAGCAGCGGTATATCAGACCCCGGGTACACTGCCCGTGGGCGGGGTTCAACTAGTAGCAGCAGCACCTGAGCCTAGACCAGTTGCGGACGGCGATCCGTAGAAGCTATTGGACAGATGGACCAAACTGAACCCTCCTGTCTTCGGGGGCGAGCGTCATGAAGACGCCCAGGACTTTATTGATAGGTACAGGGACAAACTGCACAACATGAGGATACTGGAGTCCCATGGAGTTGACTTCACTACTTTTCAGCTAGAGGACAAGGCCCACAGATGGTGGCAGTCCTACATTCTGGGCAGACCGGAAGATTCTCCTCCCCTCACTTGGGAGCAGTTCAATCAGTTATTCCTGGACAGATATATTCCACCCTCTGAGAGGGAAGAGCTGCGGTATCAGTTTGAGAAACTGGAGCATGGTCAGATGTCAGTGACCTACTACGAGGCTAGGTTTTCGGAGCTGTCTCGTCATGCACTCATGATACTTCCTACTGATGCAGAGAGAGTGCAGAGATTTGTAGCTGTGTTGCTCTCAGGTATTGGGTCCAACATGGCCCGAGAGGTGGATATAGGGACTCCTTATCAACTTGTGGTAGAGATTGCTCACAGGATTGAGGGTTATCGATCGAGGGGCAGAGAGCAGGGACAACAGGATAAGAGAGCTAGATTTTCTGGGGATTTCAGAGGTGCTCTAGCCAGGGGCAGAGGTCATTTTGGTAGGGGACAACCCAGTAGGCTCCCATATTCAGCACCCCTCACCTCCTCGGGGTGCTCTCACGAGGCCTTATTTCAGCGCTATGCCGGAGAGTTCTTATCGCCCACAACCATTCAGGGTTCCTCCGACGGGTATTCTGGTCATCAAGGGTCTTCCAGCCCTTATTTTTGTGCTATGCCATAGAGTTCATATCGTCTTCCAGCTATTCAGGGTCCTTCAGGGCAGCAGGCTATGGTGTCGAGAGGTTGTTATGAGTGCGGGGATCCAGGCCATATTAATAGGATTTTTCCCAGGATTCGGGGCAAAGCAGTGCAATAGAGTTACCAACCTATAAGTTCAGCCCCGGTGGTCCGACCACCCAGAGGTCGAAGACATGCTGGTAGAGGTCATTCTAGAGGTGGAGGCCAGGCAGGGGGAGCCCAGCCAGCTCCTGCCCATTCAGGAAGAGGTCAGTCATCCGGCGCTCCAGCCAGATTCTATGCTATTCCGGCCAGATCAGATGTAGTGGCCTCAGATGTCGTGATCACAGGTATTATTTCAGTATGCGGTAGAGATGCATCGGTGCTATTTGATCCAGGGTCCACTTATTCTTATGTATCGGCCTTTTTTGCTCATTTCTTGGATATTCCTCGCGAGTATTTGGGTACTCTTGTTTATGTGTTCACTTCTGTGGGCGTTTTTGTGGTTGTAGACCAGATATATCGGTCCTGTGTGGTTACATTTTGTGGGTTCGAGACCAAAGCGGACCCACTGTTGCTTGATATGGTTGATTTTGAGGTCATCTTGGGCATGGATTGGCTATCTCCCTATCATGCCATTCTGTATTTCCATGCAAGACTGTTACTCTAGCCATGCCCGAGTTGTCTAGATTGGAGTGGAGAGGTTCCTCAGTTAGTGCGGCTAGTCGGGTTATTTCTTTCCTGAAGGCTCAACGTATGGTCGAGAAGGGTTGTTTGGCTTATATTGCTTATGTGCGGGACACCACCGCTGAGTCCCCCAGAATTCATTCAGTACCAGTAGTTCAAGATTTTGCTGATGTATTTCCTTCAGACCTTCCAGTCATGCCACCAGATCGTGACATTGATTTTTGCATTGACTTAGCTCCAGGCACCCATCCTATCTCTATTCCCTCATACCATATGTCTCCGAAGGAATTGAAAGAACAATACGAGGAGTTGTTAGCTAAGGGGTTTATCAGTCTGAGCATATCTCCTTGGGGTGATCCAGTGTTATTTGTGAAGAAGAAGGATGGGACTATGCGAATTTGTATTGACTACCGCCAGTTGTACAAAGTCACCATCAAGAACAAGTACCCGTTGCCGCATATTGATGATTTGTTTGACCAGTTGCAAGGTGCTCGGGTGTTTTCTAAGATTGATTTGAGATTGGGGTACCATCAGCTGAGGATTCGGGACTCGGATGTCCGAAGACTGGCTTTCGTACGAGATATGGTCATTATGAGTTCCTGGTGATGTCATTTGGCTTGACTAATGCCCCAACAACATTTATGGACTTGATGAACAGGGTGTTCAGGCCTTATATTGATTCTTTTGTCATCGTCTTCATTGATGACATTCTGATATACTCGAGTAGCCTGGGGGAGCACGAGCAGCATTTGAGAGTTGTGCTCCAAACTTTGCGAGAACAAAAGTTGTACGCTAAGTTCTCCAAATGTGAGTTCTGGTTAGATTCAGTAGCATTCTTTGGACATGTGGTATCCGGAGAGGGTATCAAGGTGGATCCTAAGAAGATTGAGTCAGTTCAGAGTTGGCCACGCCCTACTTCAGCGACAGAGATCAGGAGCTTCTTGGGCCTGGCAGGTTATTATCGTCGATTTATGGAGGGTTTTTCATCCATTGCAGATCCTCTAAATAGATTGACCCATAATAATGCCCCATTCCGATGGTCTAACGAGTGTGAGGTGAGCTTCCAGAATCTCTAGACAACATTGACCTCAACACCAGTTCTAGTATTGCCTTCCGACTCAAGGATGTATACATTTTATTGCGACGCTTCACGCGTTGGTTTGGGATGTGTGTTGATGCAGGAGGGGCGAGTTATTGCATATGTTTCACGTCAGCTGAAGGTACATGAAACAAATTACCCTGTGCACGACTTGGAGTTGGCGGCGATGGTTCATGCTCTTAAGATTTGGAGGCACTACTTGTATGGGGTGCCTTGTGAGGTTTATACGGACCACCGCAGCTTGAAGCACTTGTTCAAGCAGAGGTATCTTAATTTGAGGCAGCGCAGGTGGCTTGAGTTGCTGAAGGATTATGACATCACCATTCTTTATCATCCGGGTAAAGCGAATGTTGTTGCATATGACTTAAGCAGAAAGACGGAGAGTATGGGTAGCTTGACTTACATTTTAGTGGAGGAAAGACCTCTAGCTTTGGACATTCAGTCCTTGGGTAATCGCTTGGTGAGGTTGGACCTTTCAGAGCCCAGCTGAGTTCTTGCGCGTGTGGTTTCTTAGTCTTTATTATTGGGAGAGAAGACTCAGCAGTTTGATGATCCGCACTTGGTGGCTCTCCGGGAGACAGTGGTTCAGGGTGGTGCCAAAGAGGTTTCTATTGGCGAGGATGGTGTTCTGAGACTTCAGGGTCGCTTATGTGTCCCTAATGTTAATGGCCTGAGGGAGAGGATTCTAGAGGAGGCTCATAGTTCACGGTATTCTATTCATCCTGGTGCTACCAAGATGTATCGTGACTTGAGGCAGCATTACTAGTGGATGCGGATGAAGAAAGACATAGTGGAGTATGTGGCTAGGTGTCTAAATTGCCAGCAAGTTAAGTGTGAACACCAGAGTCCAGGAGGCCTACTTCAGCAGATGGCTATACCTGAGTTGAAATGGGAGCACATCACTATGGACTTCGTAGTTGGGTTGCCTTGGACTCTGCGGAAGGTTGATGCGGTTTGGGTCATTGTGGATAGGTTGACCAAGTCGGCGCATTTAATTCCAGTAGCTACTACTTATACTTCTGAGAGGTTGGCCTAGATCTACATTCGGGAGATAGTTCGGTTGCACGGTGTGCCTGTGTCTATTATATCAAATCGAGGTCCTCAGTTCACCTTGCACTTTTAGAGAGCAGTACATAGTGAGTTATGCACCCAGGTAGAGCTCAGCATAACATTCCACCCTCAGACAGATGGGCAGTCGGAGCGGACAGTTTAGATATTCGAGGATATGCTCAGAGCATGTGTGATTGACTTAGGAGGGCAGTGGGACCAGTTCTTGCCTTTGGCCGAGTTTGCTTATAATAGCAGTTATCAGTCCAGCATTGATATGGCTCCATTTGAGGCCTTGTATGGTCGGCGATGTTGTTCTCCCATCGGGTGGTTTGAGCCTGGCGAGGCTAAGTTGTATGGCACCGATCTGGTGAAGGATGCCTTGGAGAAGGTAAAGTTGATTCAGGAGAGGCTTCGCACATCACAGTCCAGACAAAAGAGTTACGCAAACCAGAAGGCGTGTGATGTATCATTTATGGAGGGCGAGAAAGTTCTGTTGAAAATCTCGCCAATGAAGGGTATTATGAGGTTTGGGAATAAGGGAAAGTTGAGCCCAAGGTTTATAGGCCCGTTTGAGGTGTTGAGACGAGTTGGGGAGGTTGCTTACGAGCTTGCTCTACCTCCCAATCTACCAGGATTTCATCCGGTTTTTCATGTGTCCATGCTCCGGAGGTACCACGCCGACTTCTCTCACGTGGTAGATTTCAGCACCATTCAGCTAGATGAGAGGCTGGGTTACGAGGAGGAGCCAGTTGCTATCATTGACAGGCAGGATTGCCAGTTGAGGTCCAAGAGGGATTCCTTTGTAAAGGTCTAGTGGAAGGGCCAACCAGTCGAGGAGGAGACTTGGTAGTCCTAAAAGGACATGCGGAGCAGATATCCACACTTATTCAGCACTCCAGGTATGATTCTAGACCCGTTCGAGGACGAACATTTGTTTAAGAGGTGAAGAATGTAACAACCCGACCGGTCGTTTTGCGTTCTAGAACCCCGTGCCCCTAAATGAGACTTCCCGTAGATGCTTTTGCTGATTTATGACTTGCGGGGACGGGTAGTTCGAGGTTTGGAGGAGTTTGGAATGGTATAGGAACACTTAGTTCCTTAAGGTTGGCCTTAAAGGCCAAGTTTGACTTCGGTCAACATTTTTGGTAAACGACCTCGAAATCGAGATTTGAAGGTTCCCATAGGTTCGTGTGATGATTTCGGACTTGGGCGTATGTTCAAAACTAGTTTTGGATGACCCGGGAGCGTTTCAGCGCCAAATAGTGAAATAAGAATTTTCTTAAGTTCAAATTGAGGTTTGGAACGTGTTTTTGTGTTATCAAGGTCCAAACAGAATTCCGAGATTGGGAATAGTTTCGTTATGTCATTTATGACTTTCTTGCAAAATTTGGGGTCATTCTGAGTAGTATAGGTAGGTTCGGCGTATTGAAAGCGAATTCAAGAACTTAAAGATCTTAAGTTTGATCCAATAGGTTTTGGGGTATGATTTTTAGATTTAGCGTTGTTTTGGACGTTCCGAAGGCTCGAGCGAGTCCGTATTATGATTTAGGACTTGTTGGTATATTTGGACGAGGTCAAGGGTGGGCCCGGATGCAATTCGGACATCGCTCAAGGCCAAAAACCAGCCTTAAAGGACTGCTGGTGCACCAGATCTGGTGCGACCGCACCTGCGGAGGACTAGTCGCAGGTGCGAGACCGCTTCTGCGGTCCCAGCCTTGCAGGTGCGACTCCAAGGGATGTTACCCAGTTCCGGGATCATTTTCGCAGAAGCGGAGCCGCAGGTGCGGACTCCGCTCCGTAGGTGCGACCACTGGCCCCCTTTCCCTGTTCCGCAGGTGCGAGACCGCAGGTGCGGTCCTCGAGCCGCATGTGCGGAAATCCTGTAGGCAGTGAGGGTTGTTTTAAATACGGGACTTAGCCATTTTTGAACACTTTTCTTCATCTTTAGATGATTTTGAGAGCTTGCTGTCACGCCCCAAAATCCGAGGGACGAGACCGGCGCCTAACCGAATGATTCCGGTCAAGCGGACCTGGATTGCCTTTCTTACCCAACGCGCTACCCCGTGGTTACAATATACGTTTTATAAATGAAATAACAAAATAGAGTCAAGATATGTATTTTCATCATAAGTGCATTTTCCTTCTTTAAAGTTTCAACATTCGATAATCCCAAAACACATGTGCTAAATACAACATTTCTTATGCGGAACCCCGATTCTAATAAATACAACCACTACCCAAAATACATGTACAACTCACATAGTGTCTACAGAGCCTCTAAGAATACTAGGAATTTACATAGACTTGCCGGCAACAAGACCCCGACTATACCTTTAGAGACACAACATATACAAAAGGAGATGATATAGACTACACACGACCCCGAGAGGAAGTGGGGCTCTCCAGAACTGCTGAAGGGATAAAGAGGAGGCACCACTATCGGCGGTCGGAGCTACCTGCTATGGAACCACCTACATCCATATAAAAGATGTAGCGACCCCGACAAAAGGGACGTTAGTACCATTGAATAGTACTAGTATGTATGAACAAACTTTACTCTAAGTAAAATAAAAATAGTGCACAGATAGGAGGCAGTCAAAGAAACCAAACAATTATTGCACAGAGATACAGAGAATCACAAATGAGGTTTTCACAGTTTCTTATTTCAATTGTTCTCCTATTGCGGCTCGCAACCCGATCCCACCTTACAATCATATTCCACCCTTATTTCTTCTTATCATTCCACCCTTATTTCTTTTGTTGCGGCGTGCAACCCGATACCACCGTACAATCGCATTCCACCTTTATTACTTCTCAACATAGCATCCTTATTTCACCTGTTGCGGCGCGCAACCCGATCCCACCGGACATCATTTAGATATAAACAACAATCAACAATTTAATCAAAAGGATTTCTGCCATCAAGAGTATAAATTTATAACAACCACACAACCATGTGAAAACAAGGGCACAATAATCTTTACCAAGCAGTGAGTCATGTATGGTACGCCATAACCATTTAGATCAGTTAAATCAATTCACTTTTATTTCCCATCATTTACTACACAGACCTTAGCACTTGGATACATTCAACAATTGAGTTCATTACCATTTTCATTCATTTAGTAGCACTTTCTTTCATACCGATAAGTTCAAGCATATAACGAGTCTTGCACATGACAGGGTAAGCACAAAGAATCATATTTAACAATCTCAAGTATCATGGTGACATGGTAATCAACTTAAGGCATTCAGAGAACATGATTCTTCACCTAATCACAATAGGACAATCGATTCAAATACAATCGAACCAGGAATTCATACCGAATGCTCGGACACCAACAAGGCGACTCTACAAAGATTAAAGTTAGCCATACATACCTCGAGTCGGAATTTCCCTTTAATATATATTTTCAAACCACCGTACCTTCTAACGCCTTCAATCTAATTTACAAGATGACATGTTTAGACTTAGAATTAGAAATCATGAACTTATTTGGGCATTTTATCAAACACTATGTGATCCCTTAGATTAACTAAACCCTTTTTAGTGAAAGATTACTCTAACTTACTTCCCGTTACTGGATTATGGTAGATTAAGTACATGCATGCAAGATTCTTAACTCTCATCTTCAAGAACAATTCTATGTGTGTTCCTTTTTAACTATAGTCTGAGAATTAAGGGAGATGGGTTGGAACTTACCTCTTATGGTGAAGAAATTTGTGTCCTACTTGATTAGTTCCAAGCTTGAGTGATGAAGGAGGATCAATTTGATGAAGTTGGGGACTTTCTCTCTCTAGAACCCACCCTTGCTTCTCTCTAAATTATCAGATGGTCGTTAAAAATGAGGGGGGATGGGTTTTATATGGGTCTGGGGTCGGGTCATAAAGATAGAAAAATGGATAGTCCAACATTTCGGACCTGGATTTATCCAGGCTTTATCTACCTAAAGCCTGGTATGGCCTGGCTTTACCCGGGCTTTATCTACCTAAAGCCTTGTCTGGCCTGGCTTTACCTGGGCTTTATCTACGTAAAGCCTGGTCTGGCCTGGCTTTATCCAGGCTTTATCTACCTAAAGCCTGGTCTAGCCTGGATTTATCTTGGCTTTATCTATCTAAAGCCTGGTCTAGCTGCGACGAAATTTTTTCAAATCCTCAGCGCATCGTTCAATCCCAAAACTCAGGAAGTACAATGTATTACCTACCTTGACACCACAAAACCTTAAATTACATAGTGAAGTTTTTCCCGGGGCCCTACATTAGGCCTCTCCTTGGACCCAACAATACTTATTTTATGACTTAGGCACTTATTTACCAAATCCAATTCGTTTATATCATATTATAGCACATAAAATATTAAAATTAGCCTACCCGACACCTCGAAATCCTAAATTACTTAACAAAATTTTCTGGGGTCTTACACTTGCAAAGAAGATATTCGACCTAGCTACAGTAAGGTGAGTAATTCCTACTATAAATTAAGTTTAATACCTAAATTCTTAGGTAGATTAACATATTAAATTAGTCGAAATCATGGGTTTAGAGTAAAACCTAGGTTTTTTATAAAAATGAGGAATCTCCAAGGAATTAGCTATGAAATCATGCAAAAACTATATAATATTGATCCTTAGGTTATGGGTGATTGTTTTCCTCGAAAATTTTCGGAATCCGAGCATGTGGGCCCGGGGGTGTATTTTTGGAATTTTGCGATTTAGGTTGAAATAACCATTTAAATAGGGAAATTTCAGACTTTTGAGTATAGATTGATTTATTTATATAATATTTGACTAGTTTCGAGTCCTTGGACGACAAATTTGGAGTTTCAGGTGCGTTCTTGACCCGGAAAGTAGGCTTGACACGAGGTAAGTCTTATTTCTAACCTCGTAAGAGGGAATTGTCCCCATAGGTGAATATAAATAATTGCATGTCTTTATTTTTGGGGGCTACGCACGCACGAAATGACGAGAGTCCGTGCGTAGCCACTATTATGTTATGTCGGAGAGTTTAGGATTCACAAGCATGCTTTATGTGCCATATCTATAATCTTAAATGTTAGTTTTGGTTTCCTAATATCCTTGTATTATTCATTGAACATCTAGGAGGTTACATTCTGAAATTTATATTGTTGAATACTTCTCTTTAAGTATATTCTCTACTGAGTTTCTGGATTTCCTGTTAATTATGTGTATCTATACGGGTACCCGCGTCGTATGTATGATTCGCGAGCGGGGTAGACCTACTATTATGTCAACCCCGTCGCATGTTCGATTCGTGAGGGGTGTAATAGATGCATCTATGGTTCGAGCCGTTCGACCCTTCGGCAATGCACATTTATTTTCGCGTCGCATTAGCCGTACGTTCACGGCAATTTATGTGATTGTTAGTAGTTTGGGTGTTCTGTGATGACATGTCTGTTGAATGTCATGAAAAAGGAAAACTAGGTAATTTGCATGCTAGAGAACTTGAACGTGAAGGTATTTGTAAAGAATATTTGATGTTCCTGTCTTCATTATTATTCGCAATTTCCATTCCTGCTTAGCCTTACATTTAAAACATATTATTTATACCCTAGCAAGTGTCACGTCGACCTCTCGTCACTACTTCTTCGAGATTAGACTGAATACTTATTGGGTACATATTGTTTATGTACTCATGCTACGCTTCTGTACTTAATTGTACAAGTTCTGAGGCAGGTGCATCCGGGTATCAGTCCGGAGCTCGTTCCTGATTTATACATGGCCGAGGCTTCATGGGGAGCTGCTTCTCCTGACGACTTCCAGCAGCACCTTGGTGTTTTCCTTCTTTTGATTTTTTTGTCTATATTTTCCTCAGATAGTAGGACAAACTTGTATCCCTTTTGTTTTTTACTCTACTAGATGCATGTAGACTTGTGACACTAGTTCCTGACACACACGTTAGTAGATATTATTTTGGATGTAAATATTAAATTATGACTTTTATGGCTATTTTCTACTTAAGGTTACCTAAGTTATTCATTTTTACCTAATGTCTGAATTTAAATCAAGTAAGTGATGGAAACGTTTTGGTAAATTTATTGAAACTCACTAATGGATTTTATGTTGCCTTGCCTGACTACGGTGTTGAGCGTCATCGCGACCTGAGTTAGGATTTGGGTCGTGACAAACCGTGCGATGCACGAGCCCAATTGTTACTTTTTTTTTATTCTTCTTATTTTTTTCCGTTTAATATTTCTTGGTCTATTGCTAATTACACACTTTCTACGTCTTCAGGGAAAGAAGAAAGAGAATAGGCTTTTGTGTAATAACGTATAGAATCACGATTACATGTATTGATATTTATCTTTTGCGTTATGTGTATTTTAATTTTTCTGAAATCGTATTACTATACCAATCACTTTGAAATAGTTGTCGAAGTTTAATATTATACAATTATTAGATAATAATTCAAGTAAAATTTAAATATTTTTATATAGGGTCTACACTTTTTTATTTTAAATTTTTTTTGTATCACCAAATCTTAATTAATTACTGTAAAATAATAATTAAAAATTTAGTTGAAACATAAGTCTTCATGTATTTTTCTCATTGTTTAAATTGAATGATATAATTTTATTCTTTTAGTCTTTTCAGTTGTGTTAATGTATTACATTATTCTTTTTATACTAATCAAAATTCGAATAGTAAAACATATTAATATTATTCTCAAATAGTTGATGAAAAGGTATTTTTGGTTCTTTGAAATAATCATCGTGATTTTATATTATTAAAAATTTTAACAAGAAAAATTGTATTTTGTCCTAGTTGAATGACATACTATTAAAAAAACTTAATCTCTCGATCGCTCTAAATACTAATCAAATTGACCATAAAGTGAAATATTTCAGTTTTTTTCTAGTTTCATTTTATATGATTGAGATACTATTTAGGAATAGGGAATAATACAATTTTCATCACAATAGTAGTATTTGTTGAGAAATTTTAAAAATAATTAATTGTATATTTATGTATTTTGAAATTTATATAATGTTGAATTCTTATTGAATAGAGTAAGTACCCAACTAACTTCGATCAGAGAGGGAGAAGTATAATCCTGTATGACGACACTTCTCATACTTCCTAATATATAATAATTTTTAAAAGAAAAAAATTTCACAAATTAATTGTCTTAATTTTTATTTCAGATATTCTCAACTCATATTTAAGAGAGGGAATACTTATTATACAGTTTGAACAAATTTTTAATATTCTATAATAAAAAAAGGGGACTTGAAACTTTATTTTATTTTGAAATATTTTTTCCTAATTTTATAAAGTATTTCAACCGTAATTGCAATTTAATGAGAACTTTGTATAAAATGATATCAATGATAATGATATAATAACATTTGAATGTAAATCTACATATAGTATCACTATTTTTTTTAAAATAAAATCTTCTTTACCTGGAATAGTTAATAAATAAAATAATATTTCTGATAGAGATAATGGAATTATCATATTTAAATGTATGTGACCTTAGTATTTTTTATTCAGGTGAACATTTGAATTATAAAATTATCAAGAAAATATTTTTTCTAGTTAAAAGTACTTATTGAAAAAATAAAATAACAATCAAGTAATGTATTTAATGAAGATAGTGAAGGTTGAATGGAAAGTGTGGTCCACCTAAAGAATTTAATAGTTTATGGCCACGTTAGTTTTGGTTTTTCCTGAAATGAAGAACCCACGACCAAACTTTTGAGCCTAGTATACAAGCAAACAATGCAATAATATATTTAAAGTGACCATTATGCCCTTAGTCAACCTCCTCTTTACTTCATGGGATTCAATCCCAACATAACTCTATTCATGAGAATAAGCAAAATTGGAGAATTTTTGAAGAATCTTCTGTTTCTTCGATATATGCCAATGTGAATTCTAGAAAAATAAAACCAATATGGTCTTATAAGTAACTTGATTTACTTAATTATCTTTTATACTTTGCCCGGCATATTCACTAGGTAGGCGTTTGGTCATGCATTCCAAATTTTTGTTTGGAATTTGGAAATTCAATTGAAGAAGAAGTTTGTGTTTGGTTATAATATTTGCAACATATTTGGATACCTTTTATTCAAAATCATGAAATATGATTTATACCCCACAACTTGTAAAATATATCAAAATCACCCCAATTTGATTATCCTACTTGAAATAAACAATCAAAAAGCTATTGTTCAACATAGAAGATGCAAAATCAATATCACATTTTTTAATTCTACTAATACACAGAGAAAGAATTTAAGCCAAAAACAACATGAATATGAAAAAGTTCTTCTTTAATATTGGGGTATATCAAGAATTCAGTAAAACCTACATATTTTAAAAGATAAAATAAAAATAAAAAATCAATTAATTAGCTGCTTGCATCACCAAGAATTTTAAAAGACATGCGCGTTTTGTGTTTCTGTGGGTAGTTGTAGGTTAATAGATGCTGAGGTCATTGTATAAATTTTAAATGTATATAGTAAATTTGTAAAATTAAAAACTAGTGAAAATACATTTTCAATTGAAAAAGTGATAAGAACCAATTTTTCAAATTTAAAAATGCACTTTCAAGTGAAATTGGAAAAAAAGTGTTCAATTTGATAACCAAATATTATTTTCAAAAAATGTTTTGGAAAAAAGTGAAAAATTTGTATGTCCGAACGGGCTCTACATATAAATAATCTCTCAAATTTGGATAGCTTGACGTGGCACATGGATAGACACAGGTTGTTCATCTTTGAGCCCATATCCACAATTTCCAAGCTTGGGCTTCGGGCTTTCTACTTGAAGTGAGTACATGTCCAAATGTTCATTTTCCATTTGGCATTTCCTTCCCCCTCGCTATATTCCCGGTTCTCTCTCGTAAATACACAACCTGTTTATCCATTCAATTTTTCCGAGTTAAAGAGCATGAATACTTTAGCTAACACTGGCTTTGCTGCCGGAATCTCCGCTACATCTTCGATTCAATGGTCAATACGACGCCGTTGCTTTGGATTTTCCGGTGGAGGATACGCTTTCGTTCGAGCTCCGTCGAATCACACTCATTTTAGAAGAATCGTCTGCATGGCGGTCCGTACAATTTTATGAATATCTCTCTCTGGTGGTCGAGAAAATGAATACAACTACGTAAAACTTGAATTCGAAGATAAGCATAATTTGAAGAATTAGAACGAAGAGTGAAAACTAAGAACAAAAGAAGATTTCCTAAATTTTCGATAATCAGTAATACAGTGAATGCTATATCCGAATTTGAGAATTCATTTTTAGTGAGTAAACATAGTAATCGGGTATTGCTGTTTTGACCTTTTCTTATGTAATCAATTTGTATATTGCAGGAACCTTATCTAATTACAAAACTTGATTCAGCTGAGAAAACGTGGAAAGATTTGTCGGTATGCTTCTTTCTGAATCTCTTTATGCTTTTTGGACATGGATGGAAAAACTGGTTTTAGACCAATTAATTAATTCAATAAACTTTGTAGTATGGTGTTATTAACGTTCTATCGAGTATGTAGGCGTTTGGAAGACTTACGCTCAGTCTGACTATAACATGGTTAGTAAAGGTTTTGTTAAATGAATCGGACGAGTGACCTGGACCTTAAGTTCGCATTTAAAGACAGTTTCGGTATTACTTGAATACATATTTTAATTTCCGCAAGCAGTTATGACAGGAAGAAGTGGTGAATTATCTTTTTGCAACATGCAATTTGGGATAGGTCTCTTATTTGGCTGGTTCAAAGTCTAAGCCTATAAAAAGTGTGCTCAAATTCAGGGGTGGATCTAGTGAATAAGTTACGGGTTCATCCGAACCCAGTAGCTTTATCTTAGACCCTGGACCCTAGATATATCTTTAAAAAACCCATTAAGTACAAAGAATAGATTTCTGGTCAACTTTCTCATACTTCCTTTATAATGAGGAATGCCCAGGAATTACATTTAAAATTAGTGAATCACTTTCAGGTTAAGCTTGCTGATCCGGATGTTGTCTCAAATCCAAGTGAATATCAGAAGTTGGCGCAGTCAATGGCAGAGCTAGATGAAGTACCTTACTTAGCTGTCATTTTATATCCTTTTCTTGCGATGACCGGATACTAATGGCACTCTTTTTTTTGTTCACACTTTTGTTGGCTGTTTTTGGAGCTAGGTCGTGTTGACATACAGGAAATTTAAGGAATGTGAGAAGCAACTGGAAGAAGCAAAAGGTTATCATCCACTTTTGTGTTTTTCAGAAGCCAAAGCATTTTTATACCATTTAATAATTCTCCCTCCATGCTTTAATTAGACTGGTGCTGTTTGTTGTAGTTTATGCATATATCTGACGGCCTCTTCTATTCCTGTCAGCTTTAGCTAAAGAAGCTGGAGCCGACGAGGACATGGCTGAGATGGTAGCTTCTGAAATTCAATCCTTGACAGAGCAAATCAAAGACCTAGAGGAGAAGTTTAAGGTTATTACAGTTCTTCCTTTAAAGTATATATTTACCTTTCTTATTTCAGTTCCCAGATAGTTCTTGTGTTTAATTCGATGCATTTTGGGAGGATTTATGTTGATATTTCTCATGATGGCAGCTAATGCTCCTTCCCAGTGACCCTCTTGATTCTAGGAATATAATGCTTGAAGGTATGTTATTTTTTAACTTTGCCTTTGTCTTGATTTGGTAGAGTTCTCTGCTCTGCGTCTTAGTTTCAGATTCATGAACTCCAAGCAACAATTAAAATTATTTGCTGTGTCTTAGAGTTTTTAAGTGATCCAGATGATAACAAAGTCGAATATTTGTTGGGAACTTAAATGAGCAGTTGTTGAAACCATGAGCCTTTCTTGAGATATTTGGAAGTGGAACAAAATATAAGCTTACAGACTCTTAACGCGATCGTGCTAAAATTAATAAGAGTAAAAATTTTCAAATGTGAAAAAGTGGCAAAGTTAATCGAAAGATTATCACATCAAATTTGAGCTGATATAAATTTTAGTCCTATCTTATGTTTGCTTAGATTGCTCGAGGAAAAGCTTTTCCATTATAGGAGAAAGCTTCATATTTTTGGGACGGAGTAAAATGGCAAGTAAGTCAATTGAACTATGACTGGGGGAATACTTGCTATTTGTGTGTATCCCTTTAAATGGCCACATTGAGTTTCACATTAGTACTCTTGCGGGATTGACGAAATCTAGTACAACTCATGTTGGTAGAATCTGGTTGTTTGCAAGTCCTCTAAAAACTGTCCAGCTTATATCCTTGGATGTGGCTTGATTGACCTCTGTAGGTTCTAGTGCATCAGTAGCTACAAATATTAAAATTTAAGGGTTAACTGGAACGTGATGTGCGTGCGCTGTATGCTGTTTAATTTTGAATTCTCTCCCTCCTAACTGTTTAGTTAAGTAAATTTTTTCACAAAAAGCTTTAATTTTGGGTATAGGAGTTTAACTCTTCTGTCTTGCAGTCAGGGCAGGTGCTGGTGGGGATGAGGCTGGAATTTGGGCTGGTGATCTTGTAGGTACATGTTCCCTTAGTCCTTCTAAATTCTACTATATGCTTGCGATACTTTTTCAAAAATTGCAAAATAATTGAAGGAAAAAAAAGAAGAGAATTTTGATATATCTGGTCATTCAACTCTTGTTACTTGTAACATTGACATTTGTTAGACAGTACAATGTTGCCTTATGACATATGGCCTTTACGGGTCCAAAGTGCAATAGCTTGCTGATAGCTAAGAAAGAACATGGAATGTTCCCTATCCAGATTCACTTTTAGATGTAGAAAAGTTTAAGTTGTTAAGCTAGAGTCTTTACACTGTTATTCCATCACTGCTCTGAAAAAAATGGTAGTTTCCTTTTCCCGTATAGTGAAATGAAGAACTCAGATCTCATTGCATGGCACACTTATTTCTTCTTCGCTTTGACATCATTTAGGTGCGTATGTATGAGAAGTACAGTGAACGGAACTCTTGGAAGTTTGCTCCGATCTCATGCTCCGAGGTAAATATGTACTAAATTGTAATTGACAACTATGTTTTCATTAGGAAATAGTTTCCTTCGCTGACCTATATAATCTTTTGTCTAGGCTGAAAAAGGAGGATTTAAAACATATGTGATGGAGATCAAAGGCAAGCGTGTCTATAGTAAATTGAAATATGAATCTGGTGTTCATCGAGTTCAACGTGTACCACAAACAGAAACTCAAGGCCGTGTGCACACTTCCACTGCAACAGTTGCTATCATGCCAGAGGTTAGTTATTCACAAGGAGCTATCTAGTCTAGCTTGATATGGTCATCTTTTTTATGTTTTGTATTATCAGCAAGTTCATCCCCAGATGTTGTAGCGATCGCATGGATTGCTGCATCATTTATATTGCCATGTATGGCTGAGTTGCTGTCGATCTCCGAACTTCCATTTTTAACCGGTGTTTTCATTATGATTTTTCTAATTCTTTTTTCCCCAAGTATATCTAGGTCTTTTGAGTTCCCTGTTGTGTCTGCTGTTGTTGCTTCTCATTTCATCCTTGATATATTATCTGGTTTCAGGCAGATGAAGTTGATGTGGAAATCGATCCAAAGGATATAGAACTAACAACAGCACGTTCTGGTGGTGCTGGAGGTATATGATGATTCATTTTTCATGTTCTACTAAATTTCCCTAAACATGAACTTTTCTTGTACTTATTGACAGCATGTTTATATTGATACATGATTATGCTATGCAGGGCAGAATGTTAACAAGGTGGAGACTGCAGTTGATCTTTACCATAAACCAACGGGAATTAGAATATTTTGTACCGAAGAAAGGAGTCAGCTTAAAAACAAGAATCGTGCTTTCCAATTACTGAGAGCCAAATTGTAAGGAACAGCAATTCACATATCGGGTTTTTGCTTTATGGAGTTACTGAACTTTATTATTTAAAAGATAAAAGATTAAAAAACAGAATTTCTCAACTTAGATCTAGATGAAATTAGTCATATGGATTAGGTGAGATGCCCTTGCTTATGTAGTTGACCTCCTCTGAAAGCAACTAGATAGGCTTGTCTAAGAAAATGGCTTACTTCTGATATGAACATGAAGTACTACTTTATAGATCCTATAAAGAAAGGCTCTGGTGTTTGAGCTGCCTGCGATGTCTGGATCTTTACTTCCAACTCTGCGGAATAGTTTTGTTTGCATGTCAAAATTTTTTTACTACTGCTTAAAGCACCTTCATTTGCTAGTCTCGCTAGTTTAAGAGTGAAATTACAACTTTAACTGACTTCCTGTGCCAGATATGCTTTTCACTAAGCATGTAGTATATGTTCTTCATATCTTAATAATGTTGTCATACATAACAGTATGAACAAAAGAAACCTGCAGATTAAGGAAGAATCTGTTAGTGTTTTGCTATGTTCTATGACAATGATAAGCACATGGCTGCTCCAGGTTTTTTGTTTCATACTCCTGCATAGGGTAACTTCTAAGTCTTCTATGCATAGGAAAAACACGCATTTATATAATGTTGTGGATCAACAAAGTTTCAGATGGGCGTTAAAGGTCTATTATCATTAACGCGTGTTTTATATTATTATGCGACTACTTTCCTTACAAATCATATGGTTTGACACTTTAATCGCTTTTCTGGAAGTCCACAAGGCTCTGTGTCGTCAAAATTTTGGTCGCTGACTGATAGAGTCAGTGATCAATCAAGACAAGCACCGGTAGGAAAATTGTCCAAGAGCTGATGAAACCTCTGTATTATCCCTTTTTTAGTTGATCGCCAACACTTTACAATTTCTATGATGGTCATATGCATATATGAATCTCTATATTATCTTACTCGCAAGGAAATATGGATATTCTTCATTAGTTTCAGACATGCATTATTTGCTGAAGTAAAAGCAAAATCTTGTGGGTCCAAAGATTTATCGGAATAACTGTCTAGGCTGAAGAGCCACGAACAGTCTATATCCTTCTGTAAACATCATCTTTATACATTGGCCCATTCTTGTTATTTCACTCCCATGTATGCTATTTCTTTACACTAACACAAGTTGATATTTATGTATATTTACTATGTTCTTGACTTTATGCAATTACTATTATATCTGCGCGGAATAAGACTTGTGATATTCTTCCAGGTATGAGATTAAGTTAAGGGAGCAGCAGGAATCGATAAGAAACCAGAGAAAATTACAGGTAAGATGACCAAGCCTTCAAATCGTTGAACTCGCATGACCAAAATGCAATAGGAAGGGATGGAATCAAATCAACATGCTTGATGACATTTTAAGTTTTTCTTTAAAATGATCTTATCTGAAATGATATCCATACGGGTGTCCAAGTGCAAGTAGATTATGTATATCTACCTGCTGATCGTCTAATATATACCTTCACTAATGCAAACCTTTTTCATATTGATATGGTAATGTCTGTGAAAGATACGTAAATGTCCTAGTTGTTTCCTGGGGTAATGTAACATAAACAAGTTGATGCAACATTTTTGACACGGTCAGTTTTAAGTCTTATGATCTCCTAATTCTTGTATTAGATTAAGGAGCACGAGGACATCTTGTCAATTTTCCTGATTAGACTGTTTACATTTACAATGACAGGTAGGTACTGGTGCTCGGTCAGAAAAAATTCGGACATACAACTACAAGGTAAATAAGCCATAATGCCTTGAACTGGAGAGTGATTTACTCCCAAAGAAACTTTTGACATCCAATTAATGATTATGATGGTATAATAATCCCACCACTCTCTTGAACGGCAATTCTGTTAGTAGAAACATGTAGGTTTACTGAATATGGAAACTTCGAACTTAATCTTTTTTTTTTTTCGGGGGGGGGGGGGGGGGGGGAAA
>ML270823.1:0-72806 GCA_005239495.1 Nicotiana undulata | reverse complement strand
GGGGGGGGGAGGGGGAGGGGGGTAAGATTTGTCATTAAGACACTCATGCTAATTTCGTCTTGGTGCAGTCTTGTTCTACTATGGAACAACAGGAGTTACTGCAAGAACTTGCGGAATCTGTCAGTGCGCCTGCTTGACAATTTGTAACCTTTGTTTACGCAAGAAGCTCTATTTCTTCCTTTGTAGAACACTTCTCGGGGATCAGCATTGTTTAAATGTACCATACGGATTCTTGTTAGAATTGTTGTCAATCTAGGATTAGTACAAACGGAATGAGGAAATCTAGTGCTAACTAGGAGCTCTGTCAGATCGCCATTTTAGGATCTTAGCTTCTAAATGTTACAGAACACTTCAACAATGAGTTCATTGTAGAAAATTAATACTTGTGCATATTTCCCTCATCTTTAAAGCTGATGATTCCCGGTTTTTTTTTTCTTTCCCTTTTTATAGCAATAAAATTAATAAACCAGTTTTTGGACTCAAACAAAAAATAAGATTCTTTGACCATCATATTGTGAGCGGAAAATGGCCAGAACTGTCCCAAGTATCGGAATTGGTACAAGAACGTCTTCCATCCACCTATTTGAATAAAAATGTCCCTACCGTTATTTTTTTGGCTCAACGTTATTAACAGAAAATTATTGAAAAAAAGTAATTAATATCCACGTGTCACCGTTCCATTCTAACTTGAACTTCAACTAACATATAATAATTGAAATTGGACTCAACCGTAACCCGTCCGAATATTGACCCCCTTCGATTTTAAAACACAACTCTCTCTCTCTGCCTTCTTCTCCTCGTTGTTACTTGGGTGGAATTCACCGGTAGATCCGTCGGAATTAGCAACAAACACAATAGCACATCTCACTTGTAAATTATGGATAGAAATCCCTTTTTTTACTAGACTTAGCACAATAATCTAATCCAAAAAATTGAATCCATGATAAAAGAAAAAATGATTTAAAAGAAGAACGTAAATACTAGTGAAGAAATTAGCTAAAAGATTGCCAGTTATATTAGTATATCATATGAGCCCAGTGTGTATAAAATGTGATAATTACACAATACCCGTTATACAGAGCATAAAGACTTACATACTTGTAGAAAATGTAGCAAAATAAATTAAAAATAGAAATACAAATTAAAACAATTTAAACAATTGAATAAAATCCTCAACTTTTGACAGAGTAATGACAAAAGATAATGAAGAAAACTACCAGAAATTTCAAATAAATAATATACAATAAAGAATACCCATTACATAAAAAAAAAAATCTAAACTTTTTGCATAAAGAAGAATATGACACTTCCTTTTATCATCCATAAAAATTATTCTAATAGAGAACTAAATTTTGTGTTTGCCTCATGAATAATCGTAGATATACTCGTTAAAAAATGCTCATTAAAACGAAATGGCGAAGAGGTAGAGGTGAGGGAGAGAGAAAAGAGAGAGAGGGAGAGAGAAGGGAGAGAGAGACAGTTATATTTTAAAATTGGGTCGGGCAATATCGGGGCGGTTACGGGTGAGTTTAATTATAATTTCTCTTATAGTTTACGTAAGGCCAATAGGACGGCGACACGTGAATATTATTTTTTTTCAAAATTTTCTGTTAGTAATAAGAGTAATGTTGAGCCCAAAAAAAAAAATAACGATAGCGGCATTTTTATTCAAATAGATTGACGAAGGGCATTTTGTACCAATTCCAATACTTTAGGGGTATTGTTGGCCCTTTTCCGTGTTATGAATCTCAGTTTTCCTTTTAAGAGAAAGAAATTGATTTTATACATATTACCATTCGTGACGAAGCCAAGAAATTCTCCAAGGGTATTTAAACTTGAAAGAAGCAATTTTTTTTTTAACAAAAGGTATTCAATACTTATATATTATATAACTCTAAAACTTAATATATTACTTACATATACCGTGTAATTTGTAGCCGATCCTCTTATACATGTAGCTTCGCCCCTTACACATAAGTAAACTTTATTTGAAGATATCTAAGGATTAGTATCTATATTCACATTGCTGTTTGTAAAACAAGAAGAAATCTTAGGCAACTTGTATCAGTTGCTTGAGCCATAAAATAAAAAAAAATCACGGTTACTCCTCTCATAGGGATTTTTTTCTTTCCTATACGATATTTAAAATTTATTTACTAAAGTTATCTTGTTTTATATATTATCCACTCTAAATAAGGATTATTTACAAATTATAGACAATTCATTATTAGTGCCTTAAATTAGGGGATTCAGTTACACACTTTTTTATTTTCTCTCCCCTCCTATTTCTTTATTTTTCTTCTGCCTTAATTGCTTGTAAAATTAAGCTGAAATCTTTTTAGAGCGATAAGGAAATGTCAAAAAAGTTGCCGTCTTAAATGCTTTTAACAAAACTTGGCTCTATGAATTTTACAAGAATTTACTTCCTTAATTTTCATTGTCATACACTGTTTGGTTTAAATTTTCTATTGTTTCATTTTTACGATATTTATTCAGTAAAAATAGAATTTTATTTTATTCTATCACTTACTATGAAATATAAAAACTTTTCGCGATAAATGATATTTTATGTGACATCAGCATCATACAAATTTGTATGGTACAACAACATAGTATAAATTAAAATAAATTCTGTACAAATTTGATATATCTCAATTATATATAAACTAATTTTTTTTTTATATAATTAATATATAGTATAAAACTTATTTATAACTTATATACAATTTTCATACATTATTTTTACCTAATTAATTTCATATGTAGTATAGGCATTTAAAAATCCGTTTGTTTACCCAAAAAACGGATAACAATTGAATTTATACACGGTTTTAAGGATACGTGATATAACTTGGCACAAATTAAGAGAATATATGTGATGACCCAAAAGGTCATCCCGTGTATTCCTAGCTAAATCTGTGTTCCGAGGCCATGAAAGCCTCCTTCTATCTCACCTCGATTTGCGTGCGCTGCCCGGGCATTTAGCTGGGAAGCCGTTGAGTGAAAAACTGATAAAATGATGATTTTATATTAATTATTTGAATAAAGTTGACTTTGGTCAACATATTTGGTAAATGGACCCGGACCCGTGGTTTGACGGTCCCGGAGGGTCCGTAGGAAAATATGGGACTTGGGCGCATGCTCGGAATCGAATTCCGAGGTCCTAAGTCCGAGAATTGAATTTTGAAAGAAAATTATTTTCTCAAAAATATAAAGGTTTTTGAAAAATGAAATTCTATATGAAACCTGTGAAATCGGGCCTGTATTATGGTTCCGGAGCCCAGAACATGTTCAATATATTTTATATGTGTTATCTGTGAAGTTTGGAAATAAGCGGACTTCGTTTGACGTGAATCGGACCCCAAATGCTAAATATAGAAGTTTTGAAGTGTTTAGTTGGTTTTGAGGTTTAATTCGTTTCTTTTTATGTTATTTTGGTGGTTTAATTACACGAATAAGTCCGTAGGAGGTTTATGAAGTTGTGTGCATATTTGGTTATGAGCCCCGAGGGCTCGGGTGAGTTTCGGGTAGGTGTCGGAGTGCAAAATAAGGGTGGCAAGTGGGCCGGGCCCGGGCTAAGCGAGCCCGAGCCAAACGGGCTAAATGTGTGGAACCGGCCCCTACGGGCCTAAGCCCACATGGGCCCAGGCTAAGTGGGTCGGGCCCGCGGGCCAAACGGGCCTAAACGGGTCTGGGCTATTTTTTTTTAAATTCTTTTTACGTAAGGCAATTTCTTGTAAATCTTGTAATTCATATTTAAACATAAAAAATAGTAAGTTTCTTCAAATTAATAATAATAGTACTTCAAACTTGCACTAACATTGCATAATAAATTAATAGTACATCAAATTAATTTAACAAACTACAACATTAAGCATAATACGTCTAATAAAATTAAAATAACACAAGTTTGAATTAAACTTAAAATATTAGATACGAATGTCTTGAGGACGCGCTTGACAAGACTTGATTATATGCCTCCTTAAAGAGCCTGTGCCCTCCACCTTTCGCCGAGTGAAGACAAAACCACAGTGCTTGCACGATATCGTGTAAGTTTCTTCATTTTCTTCTACCAAATTATAGTGTTCCCGAACAAATGGGGTAATTCTAGAACCACCGGGCATGATTTAACTTGAATTGAGAATTTGAGTAGAGAGAGATTGATGATTTTGTGAGTAAAAATAAAAGAATGAGGGGGTATTTATAGTTGAGAATAGGGAAAAAACATAATTATAAAAAGTTTGGGGTTAAAACAAAGTTTGGGGGCCAAATGGCTATTTTTTAAACATGCCAAACGGCTAGTTTTTAAAACTATAGCCGTTGGCTATTTTTTTTAATTTTTTTTCGTATTTCTATTATATTATCTAAGGCTATTTATTGTAAATTATATTATATAATTATGACTTATGTTTTGTAATTCAAGTTTAAACATACAAAAAATAGCAAAGAGATATTCAAACTTGCACTAACATTGCATAATAAATTAATAGTACTTCAAATTAATTTAAGAAACTACAACATTACGAATGTCTTGAGAACGCGCAACACAACTCTTTATTATATGCCTTCTTAAAGAGCCTGTGCCGGTCAACTTTGGACGCCAAGTGTAGACACGACCACAGTGCTTGCATTTTACTATGTAAAATTCTTCATTTTCTTCTACCACATTATAGTGTTCCCGAACAAATGGGCTTACTCTAGAATCACCTGGCATGATTTTACTTGAATTGAGAATTTGAGTAGAGAGATTGATGATTTTGTGAGTAAAAATGAAAGAATGAGGGGGTATTTATAGCTGAGAATAGGGAAAAAGTGTAATTATAAAATGTTTGGGGTTAAACAAAGCTTGGGGGCCAAATGGCTATTTTTTAAACAAGCCAAACAACTAGTTTTTGAAATTATAGTTGTTGGCTATTCAATTTTTTTTTATGTATATATATGATATTATCTAAGGCAATATTTTGTAAATTATATTGTATAATTATGACTTATGTCTTGTAATTCAAGTTTAAACACACAAAAAATAGTAAAGAGATATTCAAACTTGCACTTATTGTAAATTATATTATATAAGTGTGATTCTAGAGTTACAAATTTTTTGTTATGTATTTATATTATATTATATAGGATAATTTATTGTAAATTATATTATATAATTATGACTTATGTCTTGTAATTCAAGTTTAAACACAAATATTCAAGGAAATGTCTTATAATTTTTATTAATACGACATTTAAAAAATTGACAATATCTTTCTTAGTCTTCCTCCCCCCAATGGAATGAGCACAGCTAAGGTACTAATACCACCATTAAAAGGGAAAAAAACTAATCAAGATGTGCCAAAATACAAGTTACATATTAATCTACATAGTATCTCTAACAAATTTCATAAATCCTTCAAGGTTGGGAGGAATTTCCGTTGGTGGTGGCGGAAAAGAAGCTTGTTCATCACCGCTTCCGGGCGAAGCAACATCCTTCGCAAGTTCCGCTAGCATTTCTTCATAAGCTTCGTCTATATCCGGTTGTGATTCATCAAGTCCAAAATTTCTTCTTTCCGAACAGATTCAATCTCTGAAGAGTACTGATTTTTCTAAGCTCTCCCTCATAGACGCTCTATGATCATCGATTTGAAGTCTCGCTTGGCTGAAATCTCTCTCCGATGCCACTGTTGAAACTTGAATACTTAAAATATCTCGAGCCATCCTTGAAAGAACCGGAAAGTGTTTTTCTTTGTCCTTCCACCATTCCAAAACATTGAAGGTGCCGTCTGGATTCTCTGATTCAAGTCCCTGCGACAAATAAACTTGAAGCTCATTTAGTTGTGAACAATCACCAATATTATCACCTTGAGAACCCTTGAACCCCGTCCAAGAACTAAGTGCTTTTAGCCCCGCAACTCTTTTAGGAACCTGCGAGCTAGACGAGGTAGGAGTTGGAATATTTGGTCTAGCATGATCTAATGCTACTTGATAAGCATTATAAATTGTTTGAGCATTTATTTTAATTGACTCTTTTTCATCGTTAAGTGTACCAATTTCCTCAGGTGAAAGAGGTAAAGCATTATAAATAGTACTATACCAATAGTGAGGACCTCCTAATTTCATGGTTGGATTTAATATGGCTGCAATACCATAAAGAGGGGGGATAGGGAAAAAATATTTTTTAAACTTAATTTTCATATCACTAATAACATTTTGGTAAACTACCACACCCTCTGAAAATTCAGTAAATAATTCTGCAAGTGCTGAAATATAAACTAAACAGTTAGAAATAGTAGCATAATATTGCCCAGATAATTCATTTGTAGCAACATGAAAATGTTCTAAAAAATCTAGAAGAATTTTAACATTAA
The DNA here is from genome assembly GCA_005239495.1 of Nicotiana undulata. Taxonomy (NCBI): domain Eukaryota; kingdom Viridiplantae; phylum Streptophyta; class Magnoliopsida; order Solanales; family Solanaceae; genus Nicotiana; species Nicotiana undulata. Next base: position 66,453 of record ML270823.1, on the reverse strand, counting down.
CCCAATCTTGATTTATAAGGTGATCATAATCATCATCACCGCCAACACGAGCATTATACGTTACGCTTATTGGGTTTCTATATTCATATGCAACACCTAAACTTTCGTACAAGTAATTCCATTTAGTTGGACAAGGTTTAGGAACCTTTCTTTCTCTAAGGCTAAATTCATCACATTTTTTATAATATTCTCTAACTATACTTTTACGGTTTGCATAAAAAAGTCAATGAAGAGCGAATTTAACCTTTGCAATTTCAGCATTTAAAGTTTTCAAACCATCACCGACAATTAAATGGTAAATGTGACAAATACATCTAACATGGAAAATATTACTAAATGCAGGACTTAGTGTAGTTGTAAGATAGCCTATAGCATTAGTGTTATTAGAAGCATTATCCATTGAAATTGCCATTATTTTATCTTGAATGCAAAAATATCTACAAATATCATGAACTGTCTTAGCAATAAACTTACCTGTGTGACTAGAAGTAATTATTCTATAAGCAATAATGCGCTTTTGCATTATCCATTCATCATCAACCCAGTGAGTGGTAACAGTTAAATAATCACAGTCATTACCACTCTTACCAATATCAGTAGTAATAGAAATGCGATTACTAATATGAGTAAATAAATAGCGCAAATATTGTTCATATTCATGTTTATATTTATAAATATCAGACTTTACGGTTGTGCGAGGCCATCCTTTATAAGTAGGATTAAAAATTCTTCTAATATAATGGACAAAGTGAGGGTTAGAGGGAAAACTATATGGCAAGCACATAACAGTAATCATTTTTGCCAATTCTTCACAATCTTTATTTGGACCGTAATATAAAATGTCACCGGCAACAGTGTTAATTCCCGGTTGAACTAGATTTGACCCGGTACTAGGGTTAATCTGAGTACCTACACTTGTCCCCTCTTGCTGAGCTTTCATTTGTTGAAATTTAATTTTAGCATCAGGGTGTTTCAGTATGTGTCTACTCAAACTACCCGTACCCCCACAGTGGTCATTAAATTTATGAGACATCAAGAGGCCACAAGTTTTACACTTAGCCTTATTTTGATCTTTTAGTTGAGTTAAAAAATGCCAAACAAGAGATGTTTCGGCCCGTTTACCACGTTGTCTATTAAAAGTAGGGGTTACTACAGGAGGGTCATCCGGGGCATCATTTGGATTATTATCAGTTTGGTTAACAACAGGACTAGTAGGTGTATCATCTAAATCGGGTTGAGTTTCATCTAAATCATCATTTTCCTCATCATTTTCATAGATAGTTTGATTACCATAAAGAAAATTCATATATTCATCATTTAATTGTGAATCTGGTGTAAGATCATGTATAAACTGACTATCGGTAAATTGAAAACAAGAATTATCACTATCAAGAATAATAGGTGGGAGAGGACGGGTAACATGTCTACGTCGGGGAGCCAGGGGAGTAGTAGTAGTGTGCCTACTAGATTCACCAATTTTAGATTTTCCCTTACCACCAAATATTTTTTTCAAAGAAAATTCCATATTAATTATAAGGAAAACAAATTAAACAAACAAAACTATAATATTAAAACTTAAGAGTTGGAACGAGTTTACCGAATTGACGAACAACTTCTTGAAAATTGTATAATGTTGAAGACTTGAATACTTCAATTCACCAACTTCATAATTTTTCACAATTTGCAATAATAAAGTAAGCAATAATAGAAGAAAATTAGAGAGAGATTGATGATTTTGTGAGTAAAAATGAAAGAATGAGGGGGTATATATAGTTGAAAAAAGGGGAAAAGTATAATTATAAAAGGTTTGGGGTTAAAACAAAGTTTGGGGGCCAAATGACTATTATTTAAACAAGCCAAACAGCTATTTTAAGGGGCCAACGACTCGAATTTAAAATTCTGACCGTTGGCCATTTTTTAAAGAATTTTTTTTCCGACTGTTGGGCCTGTTTGGCCCGGCCTAGGCCCGCCTGCTGGTCCCGGGCTAAACGGCCCCGAGCTCACGGGTCCAAAATCAAGACCCGGCCCCCACGGGCCTAAATTCCCCCAAGCCCAGACCCCCCGCGGGCCGATTCGTTTAGCCCGTTTAGCCCGCGGGCCCGGCCCACCTGCTAGCCTTAGTGCAAAACATAGGAAAAATCTTGTGTTTTTATTGTTGTTGCTGGTGTCCAGGGAATTAGCCTGTGCGAAAGCACCCAAGGGAGTGCGAACGCACAGGGTTATAGAGGTCTGGGGAGTCAGGGTAGCTTAAGCTTGTGCGAACACACCAAATAGGATGCGAACGCGGAGGGTTATTTGGTAATTACTGTGCGAACGCGTAGATAGGGTCGCGAACGCACAGCATTAGCGAGGGCGTGAGGGGCTGGGTGTAAAATACCCTGTGCGAACGCGGCCCCACAACCGCGAATTTCTCCTAGCTATTTTTAAATACCAAAACAGAACCATTACGGAATTTTTACCAAAATTCATAAACCCTCTTCTCCTCCAAACCCCATAGACGAATTTTGAAGAGCTCTTTCACCATCACCTCTTAGGTAAGTAATTCTAACCTTGTTTTCTTCCATTTTCATTAACACCTATTAGATTCTAGGCCTAAAAATATGGAATTAAAGGGTAGAAATTGGGGAGTTGGGTAGAGTTAGGGCTTTTTAATTATTTGGGAATTTGACCTCGTTTTGGGGTCGAATTTCAAAATAAATTGTATATTCGGGCTCGTGGGGGAATGGGTGATCGGGTTTTGGTCCGAACCTCGTATTTTGACCAAGCGGGCCCGGGATCGATTTTTGGAATTTTGGGAAGAATGTTGGGAATTCTATAATTAAGCTTTGGAATTGAATTGTTAAGCAATTATTGATGTTATTGAGTTAATTATGTCTAGATACGATTGTTTTGGAGTCGGGTTCGAAAGGAAAAGCGGTGCTAGAGGCTTGATTTGGATTCTTGGCGTCGAGGTAAGTGTTTGGCCTAACCTTAGCTTGAGGGAATAGGTGTTGAGTCATATGTGCTACGTGTTTATTCCATGTTCAATGTATAGGTGAGGTGACGAGTACCTATATATTGTTGTCAAGCATGCCCGTGAGTCGGTTTTGATGTTATATGTGTTTTTCTTCGATATTCACTGTGTTATGAAGTAAATTTCATTTTGGAAGTTATTCAATTGTTGAAAGTACTTGGTTGAGAACATGTTGATAAATTGTTTCGGTTGAGGATTATTTTTATTAAGTTGTAAACTTGAGTGAGATTTGGTTATAGCTGTGTCCCTTGTTGGGACGGTATTATTCTGTTGTTGTTCCCTTTCCGGGGTGTTGTGAATTATGCTTCATGCCGTTGATTCCCTTGACAAACTATTGTTTAGATATTGTTTGGGTGAGGAAGAGTGTAAAGCATGGAGGGTGATTCCGTGTATTCATTTATTCATTGCATGGTGATGATGAGAGTAAAACCACGAAGGGTGATGCCGTGCCATGATTTTACATTTAAAAGCACGATCATGTGGTGCCCTTTTATTTATCCATTGCATTGTGAGGATGAGAGTAAAAGCACGAAGGGTGATTCCGTGCACTTGTTTTGGTGAGGATGAGAGTAAAGCACGAAGGGTGATGTCGTGTACATATTTGCTTTGTGTTGTTACTTCCTGTTGACATTTATTTGTTTATACTGTTGCCTTGTTCAGTCATTCAGTATTGTTTTCCCCTTGTGTCCCCCGGTATGTGTTTCCCTGTTCTGTTGTACTTAATTATTTATTTCCTGTCACTTTTCTGTTATATATATTGAATAGGTATTTTGTTGTTTGCCGTGTCTAGCCTCGTCACTACTTCGCCGAGGTTAGGCTCGGCACTTACTCAGTACATGGGGTCGGTTGTGCTGATGCTACACCTGCACTTCTTTATGTTGTGCAGATTACGGAGCTGGACCCAGTGGGCATTAATCGAGGGAGTATCCTTCAGTCCACATGCGACACTGAGGTAGTCTCGTAGACGTTTGCGGGCCTTGGCGTCACCTCCTTTATCTCTCATTTCCTGTCTTTTCATGTATTTCCAAGACAGTAGTTCCTTGTTTATTCAGACTTATATTTGTAGTAAATCTTAGACAGTCCGTGAAAGTTGTGACACCAGATTTTGGGGAAACTATTATAGATGATTTGTGTAATACTGTTCAATCAAACTGTTAGATTTCATTTCTTCCGCACTTTGATTCTAATTGTTCTTGAATATCGCAGTTAAATGCTATGTAATAAAGGAATAGACTATAATGACTGGAAACGTTGGCTTGTCTAGCGGGTTCAACGTTAGATGTCATCACGGTCCCGACGGTGCGATTTTGGGTCGTGACAATATATTAATGAAATTGATGATAAGAAATAAATGCAAACCAAACGAATCGAATAGCCTTGGCCCTCGAGTTCGATCACCCTTGAACCAAGAGAAGTTTTAACTGATATAAGAACAGAGTAACAAGATAATAAAAGCTAGAAAAAGCACATTATATTGCTTTATGTTGCGTAAATGTGATGTGTTTTACAAATGATCATACCCCATTTATATAGTAGGGGAGTCCTACTCTAAATACAGTTCTAAATGAAGTAAAAAATCTCATGATTGGCTAACTAATCGACCTATCCTTGAAACATGCCGAGATCTCCGTCGTGTTCTACACCCGATCACGGATATTTCATCCTTCGGTTATCTAGCTTAGAAAATTTCCCTCGATCTCGCCTGATCTCGATTTTGTTCAGTCCCGGGGTCTCGAAACTAGCGATATAACTTCACACCTCGGTTCGATATGATTTGAGTTCGAACCTTAATCTATCACATTCCAGTCTCGATCAGTCACGCAAGGGGTGAGCCTTATTTTGACTGTATACAAATAGTCCCCTCGTTTCTCAGAGAGAAAATGATGAAAAATAATATGAATTTTCGAATCCCATCTCGCTGGGCCATGACGTAAGTGACGATCGGTCGCTGAGACACCCGGTTGTGACGTAAACGACAAACAGACCCCGAAACATCTCGTCGGTCCATCTTACCAAGGCATTAAATGCCTGATAGTTGATGGTCGACCACTACAGATTCTGAACCGTCACCAGCAAGCTATAAGTACCATAATTTTTATTCATTCAAACTTCACGTTCAAAGCTCCTCCCATTCTTGTTTTTTTTTCTTCAAAAATCCCTTTGCTGCAATTCTTGTAACCAAATTTCTTGAACCTTTAGCAAATCGCATACTTTCCTAATTCCCTTTCCTTTTGTTTTACAATGGCAAAAACTTCTAAAACATTACCGCAAAAGGAGGCCGCCTCTTCATCACGACCCGCCGGCAACGGGGCTGCGGCGGACCATCACCCTGAGGGCTTCAACCGGTTGAATCTGGACAATATTTTGTAACGACCCGATCGGTTGTTTTGCGTTATTGGACCCCATTTCCCTAAACGAGACTTCCCATAACGACTTCTTATGATTTATGACTTGCCTGCAAAATTTGGTGTCATTCCGAGAAGTATAGGTCGGTCCAGCGCATTGTTATAGAAATCAAGAACTTGAAGTTATTAAGTTATGAATCTAGGGGTTTTGGGATGTGATTTTGAGTTTTAGCGTTGGAGTGTTCCGAAGGCTCGAGCGAGTCCGTATTATGATTTGGGACTTGTTGGTATATTTGGATGGGGGCTCGGTGTTACACCCCATATTTTCGTACGTGGAAGTACGTCACAAGTAAATCGACGTAAGTGCGGGAATGAGATTTATTTTGAATTTATAAGTATCACGCTATTTCAAACAAGGGATAAGTAAATATGTGAATGTGAGAGGGTAAGCAAATCGAAAAAAAATGAGTTTTGTCGAGGTTTGACATTTTGGGAATAAAATACGGCCCGAGTTAAAATACCCGGTATTTATGGACTAGTACCATACAAGGTACCACATGGACATGATAAAGTGTGTTAAAAGTGAATAGTATTTTAAGTAATTTGAGATAATTCTTAATTATGTAGGTAATTGATTAATTATTAGGTAATGAGATATTACCCAATTAATTAAAGAATTATTGGATAAAGATTGAAATAACCCCAACGTGGCAGCCCCTTATCCCATTTGAGTGAGTCATTAGCTATTGCTTAAATGTCACATTTTGAGCATTTAGGAGGCTTAGTCATCACACCCACTAAGGTATAGGACTTTAGTTCCTTAAGAGATAGATACAAAATTCATTAAGGTTGTCATACTGTTGCTAAAAGCATACGACTATATATAATTTATACGGATGGAACCTTCATATGATATATATTTCTTCGATCCTGTGCAAAAAAAAAATTTCATACGAAATCATAATGCGTAATAGCAACGAGATTTTGCTATTTTAAAGGAGTACTGTGCAATCTTTTCCAACAATATCATACAAATTTTTCCTACTCCAGTTACGAGTCCTCGGGTATAGAGTCAGAGTTGCGGACGTATTTTTGGTACGAGAGGTAGATTCGACATGAGGTGAGTCTCCTTTCTAACCTTGTAAGAGGGAATTGTCCCCATAGGTGTTCTATATGTTGTTTATAATTATTTTGGGGGCTACGTGCGTACAAAGTGACGAGAGTCTGCACGTAGCGACTATTATGCTATGTCGGGTAGTTTTAGGGCTCACAAGCATGTTTTATGTGACGTATATGTATCCTTAGCGTACTTTGAGTTTCTTATTATCATTGAATTAGTATTGAAATGGGGAAAGTTGCATTTGAATTCTCAGTTGATTAAACCTTGTTACAAGCATAGCCCCTACTAAGCTTATTGATAGATTCGGTATATATATATGTATTTATAAGAGTCAGCACTCGAGTTGCAGGTATGATTCGTGATCGAGGGAAGCTTTATGGTAATTCAGTATAAGTGTGTCAGCACTCGAGTCGCAAGTATGATTCGCGATCGAGGGAAGCTTTATGGTAATTCAGTATAAGTGTGTCAACACTCGAGTCGCATGTATGATTCGCGATCGAGGGAAGATTTATGGTAATTCGGTATAAATGTGTCAGCACCCGAGTCACATGTATGATTCGCGAGCGGGGGAAGCTTTACGACTATTCAGTGATTAGATATTCCTTCGACTCCGGCCGGTTGTCTATTCCTGTGTGCGTATAACTACTTGGTATTGTTTCATGGACATTGATTTGACCGATATTTGGGGGAAAAGAAAGTGTAAATTGTTATTTACTCTCGGTGTTTACTTGGATTTCTGTGCCTTACACGTATTTGCTGTACACTGTCATACATGCCTCCCGTTTTCATTATATCCTGTTATATTCTACTGTTGGACCTTAATGAGTGTCAAGTCGACCTCTCGTCACTACTTCTTCGAGATTCGATGGGATACTCACTGGGTACATATTTATTTATGTACTCATGCTGCACTTCTGTACTTAACTATACAGGTTCTGAAGCTGGTGCATCTGGTTATCAGACCGGAGCTAGATAGTGACTGTAGCGGACCTGACTTCACGGTGAGCTGCTTCTCCTAACGATCCTCAGCAGCACCATGGAGTTTCTTTTGCTTATGTTCCCGTCTATTTGTTTCAGACAGTGGGATTGTATATTCTACCTTTTGTATATCCAGTTAGTATGCCCGTGATACTCGTGACACTAGTTCCTGGCACACACGTAGTATTTGTGTAGATTATGTCCATACATATATGCATATCTTGGACTCACGCCTTAATTATGACTGCTTTTGCTTAAAATTGGTTAATTATCCCTAAACGGTTAATAATCTAAGCTTTGTAACTTAGTATATATATTGATATGTTTAAGGCAAATGAGAAGGAACCGTAGTAGTTTAAATGTTGGCTTGCTTGACCCCGCTATTGGGCGCCATCACGACCTGAGTTAGGATTTTGGGTCGTGACATATTTAGTCCATATACAACATGACCATGGCTATATGGGTCCTATTAGCCAGGATTCCCGGCCAATCCTCGATTTCTATCAACTAGGGTTTGAATTTTTCCTTGTTCCTTACTGATTCTTGACTGATACTTTTCCGTTTCTTGTTTGACTACTTTTTTTCCTTATTTCTGTTTAATCTGACATGTTTCCCTATTTTCTACTTTATTTTTCCTTAAATCTGACTCTAAATGATTTTTTGGTATGATATTTTCCTTATTCTCTATTTAATCTTCTGTATTCCTTTATTTTTGGTATTATTTGCGTGATAACTGGTATTCCCTATTGATTTATTGAACCCCTTTGTTTTATGCCCTAAAAACCAATTCTAATTGATTCTAGAATATCTTTTCTTATTTTTGTTTGAATAATTTATTTTCCATGTTTACTTGTTCTATTTATACACTATATAAACCCCTCCCCCATTATCCTTTTAGGACAGACTTTGAATCGTTATAATCTTACTAAAATTTAAAGCTTTATTTTGTTATTTCTTCATTTTCTCGTTCTATACTTTGGTTCTTGGCCGGCTGAAAGCCAAGGCCACTAAATTCTGGGTTCTTGTTTCTCGTTGATGTTCAAAACACTGTGGACTTTTGTTCTTTCTTGTATTTTCGTTTAACTGGTGAGTTACTGAACCTTTTTAATTTCGTTCCTATGTATCTGCAATTTGCATATGTCTTCACTTCTGAAGTTCGTTAGTTTAATAAGTTTTCTGGGTTGTTTTGTGTGCGATTTTGTTTATCTTACTTCAAATTTTTAGGTCTCCTTAACGTTTAACTTCATAGTGTTGATAGCTCAAAGCATGCCTAAACTTGATTCGAGTAAATTAGATTCTTCTCATGTCTAACTAGCCAATGTGTTACTACTGTGTGGGATCTTTGCACTTGTTAGCATCTCTTTGGTGTTTTAGTCTGCTTCAAGCTATCAATCCTATTATGTGAACATACTTTACTTGCATAATTTGTATCCCCTTTAGTCGACTAGTCAATTTTGTTCAAAACATGAATGTTTACATCTATCCTACAACACAAGTCCATTCTGAATTTTTGTGGTTATATCTTGCTTATGTAGCATGTTTTAATCCTGTCAATCACGACTAGTTATCTATCAATATGCCACTATTAGCATGTTTTTCTCCCCTGATTCATCAGTAGTTGTAGTAATATGTTTCCCCATCATGTCTAAATGTAGTTCTGCTACCAAATTAGGATGACTATTTCATAACACAAGGACTTATACTTAGTATAAGTTGAACCTTTTCTTTTGTATTATGAGATGTGTATGATACTTTTCATCAATCCTGCAAACCTGTTCTTCCCTGGACTTTGCTAATGTAGGGTTGTTTATGCACTAAGTGTTAAACCTGTTTTCGGTTGCTAAGTTTGTTCCTAAACTCTAAGACTTGTTCAACTATCTGCTATATATGCAACTTGGCTATGTCTGTATCCTTTGGTTTTGTCCCTCAACCTTAATTTACTCTCTTTCACTTGTTACCTGGGCTCTTTCGATTTCTCATTCTTATCCGGCTGAAAGCCAAGGCTACCTAGGTTCTATCATTGACCTCTCTAGTGTGAGCACTGCTCGGGGTCCAATTGAGACCCATGTGAACTCTAACACGCTAGGATTTGGTCCTTAGTCATTCCTTGAATGTCCTCTATTAACCTCTCTAGTGTGAGCATTGCCCTGAGTTCTTCAAGCCCTTGGGAAATCTGACACACTAGGGTCTTGGTTCTTTGCCATCTTCCTAATTGCTCAACTTTGCCTTTTACCTACTGGATGAATCAACTGGTTTCTGGATGCTTTATGTAAATGAATATATGACTTCTGGACTGTTGTATGGGGACTTGAGGTTGAAGGCCTGGCCTGGCTGGGTATATTTTTGGGCATGTCTTAGGCTCACTATAGCTACTCTGTAATTCTATAATTTACTTCATTCATTGGGCTTGTAATAATGTTGTAATAACAATTGGGGTGTTAGTAAAATTGGGAAAAGGAGTTTATCTTAATACTTGCATTGAAACGGGTAGAAATCCTGCCTATTTGTGTTTTACTTTGCTCAAATATGTTCCGCTATTGTGTGTGTTAGATGAACTGCCTATAGGTGTTTACTTAGCTAAAATATGTTATGCTACTGTGTGATAGATAACCTGCCTATAGGTGTTTAATCGGTCTAACCTATTCTGCTTCTACATGTTAGATATCATGCTTATGGGAAATTAAATGACCAATGTCTCAATGTGCATTGCAGCATATTCATTAGGTGCTATAGGATTCTGTTAATTCACTGTTGATACCTAATTTTTTCCTATATTATTTTTAAAATGCATTATACATCTTCAAAACAATGCATGATCATCAATTAATATTTTTGCCATAATTTATGCATCTTAAGGATTTTTAATTAATTTTTCCCAGTATTTTATTATATAAATAATGACTAATAACATCACAAATGGTTTTTTAATAATTTTATGGCTTAATTTTGTCATTTATATTTATACCAAGCTTTAATTATTTCATGAGTAGCCACATTTACATATGTAGGCTATAATTGCAAAAACCTTGCAATAATAGCCCATATGTGCATAATTAATTTATTTTACCAGAAAATAGATTTTATATTTTTATAATATTAAGTAATTATTTTAAATTATTTTTATACATGAAACCATTTTTATAATTTATTAATTATTTTTATAAATTATTTATCAAAACAATTGGGTATTTAACAAATAGCCCCTTTTCCTTAATCATTTATCGGACCTAACCCAATTACACCAGCCCAATCACTTAAAATCCTAGTCCAATCCGTCCCAGCCCAAACTAAATAACCCTTACCCGACCCAGAACCTCCTCTAATCGTGGTCGTTGATCTCAGAGGTCAAAGGTCAACATTACCCCTTTCCTTTTTTAATCTAACCCCAACCCTAACGCCTCATTTCTCTTAATTCCTCTGCCCCTAAATCCCTACCTTGTCTCTTCTCTCTCAAATAATCCCCCTAACCCTAGCCGCCGTCACCGAAAAACCCCCGTTCCATGGGATCTCTCTGTGATTTCCGGCCCCTTCCAGCCTCTCACCTCTTCTGGTCGTTCGATTATGTTGTTATATGAAGGAATCTCGAAGAGATTCAACTTAGATTTGTTCAAAACCTTTTCATAAGCCTACCTATGGTCATCTCCGTTTGTGAGTATTATTATCTTCGTGTTTATGGATCGAATCTCTGGTTCCAAACTAGATTTCCTTTCATCTCTGTCATTTAAAAAAACTAATCTCTTCCTACTTGGGTCTGTTCAAATCCTTGTAGATCTGAGGCGATAAGTGTTATTTGGTATTTTTCTCTGAAAACCCTCTGTTTTTCCTTATTACTAATCAATTTCAATATTTTCTAAAATTAGGGTTTCGCCTTAGGTCCTATGCAAAAAGGTTTTAAAGCTTCTAAGTGTTTGGATCTGATTATCTTTACTAGTTCGACTGATTTTTGTGTTTATGCTTTAACCCCTAGGTTTTCTGCTTATTTCACTAATTATTTCAATGATTTGCCCGTTATTTTTTACCCCTGTCAATTAGAAGAGATTGATTGATTCTATTAGGGTTCAAATTATATTTTCCTTTCGGGATTGATACTTCTCTGTGATTCTCTACCTATTTTCCTTCTTTTGTGACGCCTAATGGTATTACTTACCTTAATTAGATTGTAGTCTGATTTATTAGATTTAATTGACTTCTATACAGTCTGTGATTGATTTGTTTACCTTATTTGAATCCCAATCTGAGTTGTAAACTGATTCTACCCAATTTAGGGGGAGTTTCCCAGATTCTTTTGGATTATTTGGCCAAGTTTAGCCCCCAATTAACTGGCCGATTGTATGTACTTACCTTATTTGTGAAATCTAATTATCTTACCTTATTTGTTTTACCTTTCTAAGTGCTATATAAACTCTCATTCTGATTTCTTTAACACACGAACACACTCAGAAAGTTACACACACACACACACACAAACTTTTGCTCTTATTCAAATCTTTCTGTTATTTGTGTTTGTTGCACAGTCTAGCCGGCTGAAAGCCAAAGCTAGACTATTGGACTCTTCATACTTTCACCTCTCTGTTTGCTATTTCTTAACTGGTATGTCTCCCCTCCTATTATCATTCAATATTCCATGAAGCTAGACTCATGTCTTTCCTATTATTGCTCTCAATCAGAATGACTACTTATGTGTAGTTAAACCCATGTCTTTCCTGTTTGTTGCTCATAATCAGCATGACCACTTTCGTGTAGATAAACCTATGTGCTTTATTATTTATTGATCTTAATTATCATGACTACTTCTGTGAAGCTAGATTTAGGTCTTTCCTATTACTTGCTCTTAATCGGCATGTCTATCTCTGTCATTAGGTCCTATTCAGTATGTTATGTAATTTGTCTGTTGTGGATATCAACCTGCCTTTGCCTGCTTTATGTCTCTGTTAACTAGCTTGCCTTAACTTTTATGAAATTGTCTTGTCCAGAATGTCGATATGCTTCATAAACTTTAGCATGTTTTTATTTGATCCAAGATACTTATCCACTTGTTTCTCAACTAGCATGCTTTCATTCTTGTCCTGTTTTTATGTGTTCCTGATTAATGACTTATATGCTTCCAACCCCTGCTACCTTTCTCTATGTAGTTGTCTAATCATTATTCTTATCCGAGCATGTTATATTCTCACCTAGTGATAACTAATGAACTAAGTCAATCCTAGGCAATGTGAAATCTTATTTGAAGTAATTGTGATCCTATTCTGTCTATTGTTTGACTGCTAGAATCTTTGTTTGAACTCAAAGTGCTGAAATGACTCTGTTTGTTCCTATTCCTTTCTAAGATCCAAACTGTTTTCCTAAAACCATCTCTGGTTTTCATATGTTATTTCTCAACTCCTACTCTTAGACACTTAGAGTCCTGCCCATCCAGTGTGAGCATTGCCTATGAGTCCATGAGACTCCTCTGAACTCTGACACTCTGTGGCTGGCTTTTTTCCAAACTTGTTCACCAAAATTATTTCTTTGAAAAGGTTCGGGTGTGAGCATTGCCCGGGGTCCCTGAGGCCCTTAGGAACTTTGACACACCAGAAACCCATTTGGTGTATTATGGACTGCCTGTTGAGCATCAAACTTGGTTGACTGCCTGGTTTCCAGGTTTACTTTTGGTCCTATCCAGGCTCCCTATAGTATAGTAATTTTCATTATGTAATTCATTTATAGTTGGTTTGTAATAATGATCTTTGTAAAACAGATATGGGGTATTAATAGAAGCTGGGGGGATTTTATATATCTTTTATCATATCCGGGTAGAAACCATGCCCATTGGCTATTGTGATAATATCTTTATGCATTAGAAACCATGTCTATAGGGCTTGTCTCATTCTTTGAAATCCTCCATTTTCACATTTTTGCATCTTAAAAATCCTGTTTCTAGGTCATTGATCAGTTCTGCATCAATAATCACGTTTTCAAAACCTCTATGTGTGCATTAGAAATCATATTCTGGGATCTTTTGTTGCACTCGCTCGGCAATTAATTGACAACTTTATTCGCTTAGACATCATGCCTATAGGAAGAACATATAAAAAATCAATTTCATCACTTAACCGTCATGCCTATAAGGAATAAGTATAAAAACAGTTTCAACACTTATATATCATGCTTGTAGAGAAAAATATGTAAAATCAGTTTCTGTGCCATGAGGTAACGCTTGTGATCATTTTTAGCACATAGACAACATGCATATAGGGTATAAAGGACAAAATCTGCCTGTTTAAATTAATCACTGGTTCATAATACGTTTAGATGTCATGCCTATAGGATTCTGGCCGGTTATCACCTAGGCAAGCCTCTAGGATAATTAAAGTTCTGAATTTAAAATTGTGTTTGTTTGATTACTTATAAACTGTCCAGGTTCAGTAAGTGATTAGATCAGTAGGCAAACTGATTAGATATTCACTGCCTCGCCTTAATGAAAATGTTGCATATTCTATTTTGTGCTCATCTGGATATCCTGTTATAAGACCTTAAATCATTTAAACCTGCTTTGTTTGAATAGGTGTGCAATTGTTTGTTTATTTGTGGAGGTAAATATGAGCCCCCTTAAGTGATCTTTTGTGTGACAGTCCTACTTGTTTTGTTTGTCGCTTAGTTTTCTCCTTTTAAGCACCATAGGTGAGTCTAGAACCACCTTAAATAGAGGTCTTAAGCACCTCCAGGGCCATAGGTAAAGGACGGGTAATGCACACATAGGGTACGTATTCGATGCTATTAAAATGCTTAGATAATAATTAAGGGGAGGGTAATTGGGTAGTAAAGGATATCATGACCTGTGCGCTAATGCTACGCGTAACACCTCTATTTGAGGAAGGTTACCGAGTATTGCATAGAAGTGATCCTATAGGCTAATAAACCCAGGACCCCCTTTTACGCCCGTTTTTAAATGTTCTCTATTTGTTTAAATTGCTTTATGATTAATTCACCTAAATTGAGTTTGGCCGGGACCCACCGTTTTGGACCTCGAGGGGTGCCTAACACCTTCCCCTCAAGGTAATTTCGATCCCTTACCCAATCTCTGGTAATGTAAACCGGTTTATGAGTTATTTGCTTTTAGGTGCCATAACACACCTTAAATCCGTTAGGTGGCGACTCTTCAAATTCCATACCCCTTCCCAAAAGGAAATGAGTTGTCCCAAAAATGTCGAAACCCGGACTTCGCGAGGAAAAAGGGGGCGCGACAGCATGGCGACTCTGCTGGGGATTGTTAGTCTCTTACCATGACAAATTTGTTTTTGTGAATTAGTCTAAGCATGCTTTATTCTGTTAATACATGCACCCTTTCCCTTTCCCCTTTATGTGAATTTAATTGTTTATTTTCGAGCATTTATGATTTCCTTTACTACGAAACTGACTTGTCTCCTTGTTTTCTTTCTTAAACGTCTTTAAATTATTAAATACCGCATTTATTATTTTCTAACGTGCAAATACATGACAACATGTTATTTACTGTTGCATAAATCATGCTCAACATCATATTCCACTTATGCGTAATCAATCCTATAGCAACGCTTGATGAGTGGTTGCGCTCTTCCTTTATATCACTCTTTAAATTCGGAAAGGCTTATTTGCGGTAAAACTAGTCGATCTGCGGTGCAATAGAGGGTTTCGTGCCTTTCCCCCTCAAGTTGTCCGCTTGAGGTTACCAGTCTAGACCCCCATAGCAACCTTACTCTGATAATAACTGTACATGCATCATGGTCAAACCTAGTAGGGTTAATACGTTGTCCACATAATAACCCTTTAAGAGAAACCTTGTCCAAAAGTCCACCGGGGTTTCCATAATCCCAACGGATGCAACCACGTTTTTGTGCATTAATTTTGGAGAACTAAGTGCCAGTATGCTAATCATGGATGTATAAATAGTCGAATCAGGAGGGGAAAAAAGGGCCTAACCTTATTTGTTTTGCAAAAAATGAGGCACGAGGTCCCCAGGTTCGGCATGGTTCGTAATATACCACCACTACTACTGGATTGGTGGGAAGATCTTTCCTCAAGTGACAAGAAACATGTGAAGAAGGTTCTGGGAAATTTTCCTTCTCTGTTAGACATCCGGCCAAACAATATGCTGATTGAAGCTGCAACCATGTTCGGGAATAGTGAAAGGTTTGTGTTTCGCTTTGGGAACATAGAAATGACCCCGCTCCTAGAATAAATAGGAGGGTTCGTTGGGCTACCTTGGGGCAGCGCTGGTTTATTTGTACAAGAAAATCGCACTGGTAGGGGATTCCTAAAGATAATGGGTCTAAAAAAGAACGCAAATTTGGAGTTCTTAAAGAAATCTTATGTACTATTTGATTACTTGTATGAACGATACGGCCATGGCAAGTCCTACTGTATTTTCCATGATGATTTCTCTATCACTTCCTTGGGTCATATTCACCGCAGAGTTTTTGTGTTCGCTGTTTGCTTCTTGGGCATGATAGTGTTCCCAATGAAAGAGGACAGAATGCACACCAGACTGGCTATGGTAGCCAAAACTTTAATAGAAGGAATCGAGGGACAAACATACACCATAGTTCCTATGATTATAGCTGACATCTACCGGGCTTTGGACCGCTGCCAGAAGGGGTTCAAACATTTCGAAGGTTGCAATATATTGCTGCAACTTTGGTTACTGTAGCATCTCCAAAAGGGTCAATATCGTCAAGAGTTTCCACGAAGGGCGTGGAATGATCATATAGCCTTCCATCACCCTAAGAGTATGACTTATACCCCGGACATGTTTTCTCAACCAGAAAGTGATAAAGAATGGGTGGAGTCCTTCGACAATTTGATTGAGGATCATGTCCAGTGGATGTTTGAATGGTTCCCTACGGACGAGTTCATCATCAGGTCTAGGGACGCTCCTCACTTAGTGTTGATCGGGTTAAGGGGAATATACCCTTATGTCCCTATCGGGGTTATGAGACAAACAAGCAGGAAGCAGATCGTACCGCGGGTTGCGAAGATGAGTCATTTGCGAGCAGATTTTCAGGATGACGACATCCCTTATAGGTGTCAAGCTCAGCATGTGTGGCACTCAAAGATTATTATGGAGAAAGACACCATTGATCAAGACAGGTATCATGCGGGACATGCACCCTTCTACCCGGCATGGTTAGAGGACAGTCTAGCTGGGGTAGTTGAGCCAGGAATCGGTCGGGGAAGCAGGGTCATAGATGAAGATGCTGAGACCCAAGTAAAATACAACAAATTGCGCAAGAGGATTCATGACTCCGAGGCCGAGCATCAGGAAATACATGAGACAGACATGAGATTGATCAATGAATGGAGGGAAATGGCTATCACCTCCAATGAAAGGGTAGAATATTTGGAGCAGGGTTTGATGGAGCTGGAGGAAAAGATAAGAAAGAGGGTCGCCGACTGCCAGAATACTGAAGGAAGCGAAGGAGGACATCTAGCAAGGGTCTACCTGCTATCGGGCTTGTGCGAACTGGGGAACCTGATCGATGGAGTTAGGAAGATCAAGCCTGGGGAAGGTCCTTCTGGGACCAAGTAGATTAGATTTATTTGCATTTCCAAATGTAATAAGGCCAAGTGCCAACAGTGGCTTATCTTTTATTATCTTAGTGTCGTTTTGGATTCATCTATTTTTACACCAGTGAAATGAGGCATTTATTGGCACTTAAGTTCTCCAAATCAATTTGTCGCTAGGCCTACCTCGGGCACAACGAGGCTCCCAAAATAGGACGCGAATTTACATTCCGCAATATGTGTTTAAATACTGCAAATACTCTTTTCCATAACTCTTACTGACTTGGCTACCTTTTTGTTTTTTCTTTCTTTTGATTATTCCCATTCCCCAAAGGTTGGTTCACGCATACTGGCATCATCCGCTTATCATAATAAATCCAGGGGCCCTCCGCCTTCTCCTTCTCCTAGTCCACCAAAAGGCAAAGGAAAAGAAAAAATGATGATTTGAAAGGCACCAGAAAAGACAACAATGCACATGTTGAAAATGCGGAAGCTTCCGATGGTCGGGGTACTCAAGCCCCAAATAATGCGGTTTCACGGCTTGAGAAGAAAATACTATAACTTAAGGGTGAGCTCGAGAAGGTCTGAAGCTTAGCAAACCTCTCCCTCACACTCAATATCCTAGACGCCAACCACCCAACCACCCAGAACCCCGCACCACCTCAAAACACACCTAGCAAACGCCCACAGAATCCTCCTGCACCTCACCATTATACAGCCCCACCGCAGAATCAAACTATCCCTCCACAATATCAGCAAAACACCTACCATACTCCCCAAAATACCCCACAAATCATTCCTGAACCCCAAAACTCCACCAATGATCATCATTATACCCAAAATCCTGGTCACCAAAACAACCCTATATATGTGGAAACCCTACCTCACTCCACTCAACCCATATCCTATACACTAGAGTCCGCTGAGAAGGGCCTGCTCATTAGGAACATGGTTGAGGAGCTCAAGAAGTTGACAAGTCGGGTTTAGGGTGTCGAAGGAGGTAAAGGGATAGAAGGTCTGAACTATGAAGATCTATGCATACAACCAGATGTGGAATTGCCGGAGTTCACAAACCTCCCAAGTTTGAAATGTTTGACGGAACAGGTGATCCCAATGTTCATCTGCGAACTTATTGTGACAAGCTCATGGGGGTCGGAAAAGATGAAAGGATCCGAATGAAGATCTTCATGAGGAGTCTTACCGAAGATGCCATGTTCTGGTACATAAGCCAGAATCCTAAGAGGTGGGCCAACTGGGTGAGCATGGCGTCTGAATTCATGGACAAGTTCAGATTCAATACGGAGAACGCGCCGGATGTCTTCTATATCCAGAACTTAAAGAAGAAGCCAACTGAGACCTTCCGCGAGTATGCTACTCGTTGGAGGTCAGAAGCAGCCAAGGTCAGACCAACATTGGACGAGGAACAGATGAACAAGTTCTTCGTCAGGGCACAGGACCCAAAGTACTATGAAAGATTGATGGTTATTGAGAACCATAAATTCTCCGATATCATCAAACTCGGAGAAAGGATTGAAGAGGGTATTAAAAGCAGTATGGTGACTAATTTCGAGACGCTGGATGTGGGAACAGTAATGGTTGCCCAAGGACCCAAAACTCCATTTGTATATCAGACCTCTCCACTCGCATACCAAATACCTCCACCCACATACCAACCATCACCTCCCAGATATTCCCAACCAGCTGCTGCTTTCCATACATATAATTCCCAACCATCTTACTTTCAGTCTCTTCCAACTCGTCTGAACTACCAGATACCCCGACCTAACTTTGACCACAAACCACCCAAACAGTACACCGCCATTGCTGAACCCATTGACCAATTATACGAAAGGTTGCTGGTTACATCACCCTATTCTTGTTGTGGCCATGGAGAATTCATCCCAATGGGTCAATCCAAATAAAACTTGTGCATATCATTCCGGCATGAAATGGCACACCATTGATGAGCGCCAGACATTGAAGGATAAGATCCAAACCTTGAATAATAATAAGGTCATCCAAGCGAAGGAAGCTACACCCAACGTCCGCAACAATCCTCTTCCAGATCATAGGGGCGAAGGGATCAATGTGATAGAAACGGATGAAGAATGGGATCCCGAGGGATCAATTGGACTTATCAGAGAGGGTGACGATCCTAAGAAACCCGCACTCACACTCAATCCTATTGTGGTGCAGATACAGCTGCCAGTTGAGGTTGAGGTAACACATCGATTCCATTTGAGGTTGGGGTAACCGCATCGGTTCCATTTGAGGTTGAGGTCACACCACCTGCAACTGCACCTGTTCCATTTGAGGTGGGAGTAGCCGCACCTTTCACAGTAACAGTGTCAACCACACCGCCCTTCAGCACCAATATTGTACCCTGGGTTTATGTGGCCGAAGCTAGAAGAAAAGGAAAGGCCAAAATGGAGGAATCCGGCGCTATACAAGGGATGACCATAACGGGAAAGGTCTATACACCAGAGCATTTGGTAGAATCTAGTAAGCAGGCCTCCAACAAACCGCCCGTTATTGGAACCGGCCCAGATGACCTCTGGAGGAAAGTACAGGCAATGGAGTACTCCATCGTTGATCATTTGAAAACTCCCGCCCAGATATCTATCATGTCGCTGCTGCAAAATTCAGAGGCACACAAGAATGATCTATTGAAGGTGTGAGTGAAGCATATGTACCCAACAACATCACCGGTGGAGAAATGGCCAAAATGGTGGGGCAGGTGCTGGAAAGCCACAATATTACCTTCCACGAGGACGAGCTGCCACCTGAAGGTTTGAATCACAACAGGGCACTACACATCATAGTGCAATGTGAAGACAAGTTTATTGCAAGAGTTCTGATTGACGGGGGATCCAGTCTCAACATTTGCCCATTAACAACATTGAAGAGGTTGGTCAAGGGCCTGCATGAGATACGAGAGGGAACTATGAATGTAAAAGCATTCGATGGGTCGCAAAGGGTTACCATTGGAGAAACTAATCTCTGTCTGCAGATGCGGCCTACATGGTTTGATGTCGAGTTTCATGTACTGGATATATCTGCATCCTACAATCTGCTGTTGGGACGACCACGGATACATGCTCTTGGGGTTGTAGCGTCAAGTTTGCATCAGGTTGTGAAGTTCGAGTGGAACCACCAGGAAGTGATCATTCGTGGAGATGGGAGAAACCCCATTTACACTAGTCAGACCATCCCAGTGATTGAAAATAGAAGAAAGTTAGGTGGATAACCTACCATCATATCGAGCGGGTCAATGCGATCGAGAAAGATAAGTGGTGGAGTAGCAAGATAGAAAGTATGCTAGCATGGAGAGGATATGATTCCAGCAAGGGACTTGGTAAAAATCTTCAAGGCACCTCCAAACCAATACAGCCAAAGCGTCATGGTACCACTTTTGGGCTGGGATACCAATACACCTGGCAGGAATTTCGAAACTGGTAACCTCCGTACTATCCACTTGAGTAGTCTATGCCACACCTGAGTCAGACCTTCCATCAGGCCGACATTATATGGGGATCAGAGGAGGAAGAACCGTTGGCATTAAGGAACCTGTTCTTGGAGGATGATGGTATGGACTGTTGCATAATTGTTGAGGAGGAAGAGGAGGAAGGCCCTACTATCCGAGCTGTGGAGAGAGGAACATTCCTCAAGAACTGGAATGTCAGACCATCGAGGTCCCGACGAGTCCCGGGGTAGCAAGGCTGAACAACATTGTTTATTTTTGCTTTTTAGAAAAATGATTTTCCTGTTTCGCATTTTCGTTTTAAAATAATATTTTCGATGTTTCAAAACATTGTTTAAATTGTTGAAAATTGCATTTATTTGACACTTACAATGAATTGATGTTTACTATTACCACTTTTTCTCATATCTTTATCCATATAACATTATTATTTCCTATCTTGATGAACCGGCAACTGTGACATGTAATGAGGCAACGCAACAAAAGGACAGTGATTCAGAAGAAGAGGATTCCATACCCGAGGAAATCGTCAGGGAAGTAGAGGATTTTGAGAACAAGCCTAAGTCCAATCTGGACGAAACTGAGATAATCAACTTAGGAGATTCTGAAACCATCAAGGAGACCCGCATCAACATTCATTTATCACCGTCAGAGAAAGAGGAGTACACCCAGTTATTGAGAGAGTATGAGGACATCTTTGCATGGTCATACGACGACATGACCGGATTAAGTACATCTATTATGGCCCACAAGTTGCCCACAAACCCAATGTGTCCACCAGTGAAGCAGAAACTTAGGAAATTCAAGCCTGAAATCAAAGAGGAAGTCACTAAGCAGATCAAAGCCAAGGTCCTCATGGTAGTTGGATATCCAACTTGGCTAGCCAACATTGTGCCAGTTCCGAAGAAGGATGGGAAAGTTAGAGTCTGTGTCGATTATCGGGATCTCAACAGAGCCAGCCCAAAGGATGATTTCCCGCTTCCAAACATACACATCTTAATCGACAATTGTGCTAAGCATGAACTCCAGTCCTTCGTAGATTGTTTCGCCGGTTACCATCAGATCTGGATGGACGAGGAGGACGTAGAGAAAACGACTTTCATTACACCATGGGGTGTGTACTGTTACAAGATGATGTCGTTCGGCCTAAAGAATGTTGGGGCCACCTACATGAGGGCCATGACTACTATTTTTTATGACATGATACATAAAGAGATAGAGGTGTATGTGGATGATGTCATCATTAAATCCAAGAAGGTCATGGATCATATAGCAGATTTAAGGAAATTTTTTGACAGACTGCAAAAGTACAACCTGAAACTAAACCCCGCAAAGTGTGCATTCGGGGTTCCTGCCGGGAAGTTATTGGGATTCATCGTCAGCCGTCGGGGAATCAAATTGAATACCGCCAAAGAGTAAGAAAGACGTGATGAGTTTTCTGGGACGACTTAATTATATCAGCCGTTTCATAGCCCAGTCTACGGTAATATGTTGAGTCAATTTTAAAGATGTTGAAGAAGGATGTTGCGACTAGTTGGACCGAAGATTGTCAAAAGGCATTTGACAAAATAAAGGAGTACTTATCAACACCACCAGTCTTGGTCCCACCAGAGCCAGGTAGACCACTGCTACTCTACCTTGCAATGCTAGATGGAGCTTTTGGATGCGTTCTGGGGCAGCACGACGAGACAGGGAGAAAAGAGCAAGCCATATACTACCTGAGTAAGAAGTTTACACCTTATGAAGAACGGTACTCTCTGCTAGAACGTACCTTCTACACTTTAACATGGATAGCTCAGAAGCCGAGGCACTACTTCTATGCCTATACAACTTACCTCATATCGAGAATGGATCCCTTGAAGTATATATTTCAGAAGCCCATGCCCACTGGCAAGCTGGCTAAATGGCAAATCTTGTTGAGTGAATTCGACATTGTCTATGTAACTCAGAAAGCAGTCAAGGGACATGCACTGGCAGACCACCTAGCTGAAAATCCTGTGGGAGGAGAATACGAACCCTTGAAAGCATATTTTCCCGATGAAGAGGTATCATTCGTAGGAGAAGAAATTGCTAAAGCCTACGATGGTTGGAGGATGTTCATTGACGGAGCGGAAAACTTCAAAGGAGTCGGTATTGGAGCCGTCTTAGTATCAGAAACTGGCCAACATTATCCAGTATCTGTGAAACTTAGATTCCTATGCACCAACAACATGGTGGAATACGAAGCTTGCATATTAGGACTCAACATGGCGGTTGACATGAACATTTAGGAACTGCTAGTAATAAGCGATTCAGATTTGCTTGTGCACTAGGTACAAGGAGAATGGGCAAACAAGAATTCCAAGATATTACCATACTTGCATCATGTGCAGGAACTGAAGACAAGATTCATAAAGATAGAGTTTCGGCATGTTCCCATGATTCAGAATGAGTTTGCCGATGCACTGGCCACTTTGTCATCAATGATACAACATCCATACAAGAACTTCATCGATCCTATCCCAGTAAGGATCCATAATCATCCAGCATATTGTGCTCATGTTGAACAAGAAACAGACGGGAAACCTTGGTTCCACGATATCAAATAATATTCGGCGTATAAATGGCTTTGTCTTGGCCAAGAAGATACTTAGGGCCGGCTATTTCTGGATGACCATGGAGACAGATTGCATCTGGTATGTTCAGAAGTGCTACCAATGTCAAGTACATGCAGATATGATAAAAGTGCCGCCAAACGAGCTTAATACAACAAGCTCACCTTGGCCCTTTGCCGCCTGGGGAATGGATGTCATTGGTCCAATCGAGCCCACCGCCTCAAATGGGCATCAATTTATTTTAGTGGCTAACGATTACTTCATTAAATGGGTTGAAGCCGCATCTTACAAATATGTTACAAAGAAGGTCGTTACGGATTTTGTCCGCGACCAGATTGTTTGTCGGTTCGGAGTTTCAGAGTCCATCATCACTAACAATGCCGCCAATCTCAACAATGATCTGATGAAAGCCACGTGTGATACTTTAAATGTCACGACCCAAATCTTAATTCAGGTCATGATGGCGCCCAACACTGTAGCCGGGCGAGCCAACCATTTACTTACTAGAGAATTTCACTTAATTTGCAACACTTACCCAATTCAAGTTTAATACATTAAGTAGAAACGGAAAAATTTACTAACTTAAACAAATGTAGCCATAAAGGATCATAGACCAATATATATACAACCCCAAAAGATATAATGTCTTCTACGTATGTGCCAGGAACTAGTGTCACAAGTCTCCAGGCATGCTAGTAGAGTGTACAAAAGATGAAATAAACTGTCCTACTGTCTGAAAGAAGTAGACAGGAATATACAAAAGAAGACTCCATAGTGCTACTGAGAATCGCCAAGGGAATCAGCTCACCGTGAAGTCAAGTCCAGATATAACTCAGGATCGAACTCCGGCCTGATAACCAGATGCACCAGCCTCAAAACCTGTACAATTAAGTAGAGAAGCGTAGCATGAGTACATAAACAAATATGTACCCAGTGAGTATCCCGCCTAACCTCGAAGAAGTAGTGACGAGAGGTCGACGTGATACTGACTAGGGCCAAACAATATACAATAAATACATACTAAACAGAAATAGTAGTAATGAACAGTATTAAAGAAAGGAGCATCAAATAACGTTCTCTAGTACCTTTACGTATCAACTTTCATAGCATACAAGCTACTTAACCTTCCCTTTTTCGCAAAATCAACAAATACAATTACAGGGCTTCCCATCGATCATCAAACACATGAAAGGCCGTGAACGTACGACCGATACGACGT
This sequence comes from Nicotiana undulata, assembly GCA_005239495.1. Lineage (NCBI taxonomy): Eukaryota > Viridiplantae > Streptophyta > Magnoliopsida > Solanales > Solanaceae > Nicotiana > Nicotiana undulata. The sequence continues at coordinate 42,184 of ML270823.1, read as the reverse complement.
AAAAAGTAAATGTGCACTGCCGAGGGTAGAACGGCTCGAACCATAGATGCATCTATCTGCCCCGCTTGCGAATCGAACATGCGACGCGGTTAACATAATACTAGGGCTACCCCGCTTGCGAATCATACATGCGACATAGGTTCCCGTATACATATACATAATCATCAGGGATTTCGGATAATTTATCAGGGATCATACTCAACAGGAAAGGATTCAATAATGTCAACTTCGAAATATAACCTCCTAGGCCTTCATATGTGAAATTCAAGGATATTAGACTACCTAGACCACATGCAAGATCACAAATACGACACATAAAGCATGCTTGTAAATCCTAATCTACCCGACAAGGCATAATAGTAGCTACGCACGGGCTCTCGTCACTTCGTGCGTGCGTTGCCCCCACAAATAAAGACATGCAATTATTTATGATCACCTATGGGGACAATTCCCTCTTACAAGGTTAGAAAGGAGACTCACCTCGCGTTGAGCCTACTTTCCGGGTCAAGAATGCGCCCGAAACTCCAAACTGTTCTCCCAATGACTCGAAACTAGTCAAATGTTGCATAAATTAATTAATTTATACTCAAAAGTATGAAATTCCTCTATTTACTTAGTTATTTCAACTTACTTGGAAAAATCCCAAAATACACCCCCGGACCCACATGCTCGGATTCCGGAAATTTTCGAAGGAAACACTTACCCTAAGGATCATTAATATATGATTTCATAGCTAGTTAGTGGGTAATTCCCTAAATTTCATAAAGCCCTAGGTTTTTACTCTAACCCTTGATTTACACTAATTAGGATGTTAATTTACCTAGGAATTCATGTATTAAACTAACATTAGGGTAGAGATCACTTACCTTTCAGTAGCTAGGTCGTTTGGCTCTTTTCCAAGCTCTCAAGGTCGCCAATGGAGGAAGAAAATAGTGTAAAATGGTTTATTCCCGTGTTTTAAAGAACCTCACTGCCTACAGGTCTTTCGCACCTGCGGCTCGAGGACCTCATCTGCGGTCTCGCATCTGCGAGGATGATCTCGTACCTGTGGAATTGGGCAAGAGGGGTCTGGGCTCACACCTTCAGAGAGGAGCCTGCACCTGCGGATTCTGATCCGCACCTGCGAGAAGTGACAGCCTCACCTGGGGCCGCACCTGCGAGGCAAGGACCATAGAAGCGGTCTCGCACCTGCGACTGGGACACCGCAGGTGCGGTCGCACCAGATCTGGTGCACCAGCAGCTGTTTTTGCTGGTTAGTAGCCTTGTTCGATGCCCGAGCGGCATCAGGGCCCACCGAGCCCCCGTCCAAATATACCAACAAGTCCCAAATCATAATACGGACTTGCTCGAGCCTTCGGAATACCCAAAACAACGCTAAAACTCAAAATCACACCTCAAAACCCCTAGAATCAAACTTAAGAACTTTAAGTTCTTGAATTCGCTATCAATGCACCGAACCTACCTATACTACTCGGAATGATACCAAATTTTGCAAGCAAGTCATAAATGACATGGCGGAACTATTCCCGGTCTCAAAATTCCGTTCGGACCTCGATAACCCAAAATCACGTCCCAAACCTCAATTTGAACTTAAAGAAACTCTTATTTCATTATTGGGCGCCGAAACGCTCCCGGGTCATCCAAAACTCGTTCCGAACATACGCCCAAGTCCGAAATCATCATACAAAGCTACTGAATCGTCAGATCTCGATTCCGAGGTCGTTTACTTGAAACGTTGACTGAAGTCAAACTTGGCCTTAAAAGCCAACCTTAAGGAACTATGTGTTCCCATACCACTCTAAACTCTTCCAAATCCCGAACCACCCGCCCCCACAAGTCATAAATCAGTAAAAGAAACTACGGGAAGTCTTATTTAGGGGAACGGGGTCCTAGAACGCAAAGACCGGTCGGGTCATTACATTCTCCACCTCTTAAACAAACGTTTTTCCTCGAACGGTTCTAGACTCATACTTGAAGTGCTGAATAAGTGTGGATATCTGCTCTGCATGTCCTTCTCGAACTCCCAAGTCGCCTCCTCGATTGGTTGGCCCCTCCACTGGACCTTTACCGCAGAAATTCTCTTGGATCTCAACTGGCGATCCTGTCTATCAATAATATCAGTTGGCTCCTCCTCGTAGCCCAACCTCTTATCTAGCCGAATGGTGCTGAAATCTACTACGTGAGAGAAGTTGGCGTGATATCTCTGGAGCATGAAAACATGAAAGACCGGATGAACTCCTGATAAACTGGGAGGTAAAGCAAGCTCATAAGCAACCTCTCCAATTCGCCTCAACACCTCGAAAGGAACTATAAACCTCCGGCTCAGCTTGCCCTTCTTCCCAAACCTCATAATACCCTTCATCGACGAGACCTTCAGCAGAACCTTCTCCCCCTCCATAAAAGATACATCACGTGCCTTCAGATCAGCATAACTCTTCTGTCTGGACTGTGTTGTGCGAAGCCTCTCCTGAATCAACTTTACTTTCTCCAAAGCATCCTTCACCAGATCGGTGCCATATAACTTAGCCTCGCCAGACTCAAACCACCCGATAGGAGAACGACATCGCCGGCCATTCAAGGCCTCAAATGGCGCCATCTCAATGCTGGATTGATAACTATTATTGTAAGCAAACTCGGCCAAAGGCAAGAACTGGTCCCACTAACCTCAAAAGTCAATCACACATGCCCTAAGCATGTCTTCCAATATCTGAACTGTCCGCTCTGACTGACCATCAGTGTGAGGGTGAAATGTTGTGCTGAGATCTATCTGGGTGCCCAACTCACTATGTAATGCTCTCCAGAAGTGTGAGGTGAACTGAGGACCTCGATCTGATATAATAGACACAGGCACACCGTGCAACTGGACTATCTCCCGAATGTAGATCTGGGCCAACCTCTCAGAAGTATAAGTAGTAGCTACTGGAATGAAATGCGCCGATTTGGTCAACCTGTCCACAATGACCCAAACCGCGTCAACCTTACGCAAAGTTCGAGGCAACCCAACAACGAAGTCCATAGTGATGCATTCTCATTTTCACTCAGGAATGGGCATCTGCTGGAGTAGGCCTCCTGGCCTCTGGTGCTCATACTTAACCTGCTGGCAATTAAGGCATCTAGCCACATACTCCACTATGTCCTTCTTCATCTGCCTCCACCAGAAATGCTGCTTCAAGTCACGATACATCTTTGTAGCACCAGGATGAACAGAATACTGTGAACTGTGGGCCTCCTCTAGAATCCTCTCCCTCAGGCCATCAACATTGGGAACACACAAACGGCCCTGAAGTCTCAGAACACCATCTTTGACAACAGTAACCTCCTTGGCACCACCCTGAACCACTGTCTCCCGTAACTCTGCCAAGAATGGATCATCGAACTGTCGGGCTCTAATCTCTCCCAATAACGAAGACTGAGCAACCACATGTGCAAGAACTCGGCGAGGCTCTGAAAGGTCCAATCTCACCAGGCGATTAGCTAAGGACTGAATGTCCAAGGCTAGAGGCCTCTCCTATGCTTCAATATAAGCCAAACTACCCATACTCTTCGCCTTCCTGCTCAAGGCATCTTCTACCACATTTGCCTTGCCCTGATGATAAAGAATGGTGATGTCATAGTCCTTTAATAGCTCAAACCACCTGTGCTGCCTCAAATTAAGACCCCTCTTCGTGAACAGGTGCTGCAAGATGCGGTGGTCTGTATAAACCTCACAAGACACCACATACAAGTAGTGTCTCCAAATCTTAAGAGAATGAAGAATCGCCGCCAACTCTATATCGTGCACCAGGTAATTCTTCTCATGAACCTTCAACTGGCGCGAAGCATAAACAATAACTCTCCCCTCCTACATCAACACACATCCCAAACCAACACGTGAAGCATCACAATATACTGTATACATCCCAGAACCGGAAGGCAATACTAGAACTAGTGTTGAGGTCAATGTTGTCTTGAGCTTCTGAAAGCTCGCCTCACACTCGTCGGACCATCGAAAAAGGGAATTCTTCTGATTCAATCTAGTCAGTCAGGATGCAATGGATGAAAAGGCCTCCACAAATCAGCGATAATAACATGCTAGACCCAAGAAGCTCCTGATCTATATAGCTGAAGTAGGGCGTGGACAACTCTGTATTGCCTCAATCTTCTTAGGATCAACCTTGATACCCTCTTCGGATACCACATGCCCCAAGAATGCCACGAAATCCAACCAGAACTTAGCATATAGCTTTTGCTCTCGCAAAGTCTGGAGCACAACTCTCAAATGGTGCTCGTGCTCCCCCAGGCTACGTGAGTAAATCAGAATGTCATCAATAAAGACAATGACAAAAAAATCAATATACGACCTGAACACCCTGTTCATCAAGTCCATAAATGTTGTTGGGGCATTAGTCAAGCCAAAGGACATCACCAGGAACTCATAATGGCCGTATCTCGTACGGAATGCAGTCTTCGGAACATCCGAATCCCGAATCTTCAGCTGGTGGTACCTCGATCTCAAGTCGATCTTAGAAAACACCCGAGAACCCTGCAACTGGTCAAACAAATCATCGATACGTGGCAATGGGTACTTATTCTTAATGGTGACCTTGTTCAACTGGCGGTAGTCAATACACATCCGCATAGACCCATCCATTTTCTTCATAAATAGCACTGGAGCACCCCACATCGATACAATCGGTATGATAAACCCCTTAGCCAACAACTCCTCAAGATGCTCCTTCAACTCCTTCAACTCTTTCGGAGCCATACGGTACGAGGGAATGGAAATAGGCTGGGTGCCTTGGGCTAAATCAATACAGAAATCAATATCACGATCCGGAGGCATGCCTGGAAGTTCTGAAGGGAATACATCAGCAAACTCTCGAACCACTAGCACTGAATCAATCGTCGGAGACTTGGTGGTGGTGTCCCGCACATAGGCAAGATAGGCCAAACAAACTTTCTCGACCATATGTCGAGCCTTCAGGAAGGAAATAACTCGACTGGTTGCACTAACTGAGGAACCTCTCCACTCCAGCCTAGGCAACTCGGGCATGGCTAGAGTAACCGTCTTGGCATGGCAATCAAGAATGACGTGATAGGGAGATAGACAATCCATGCCTAGAATAACCTCGAAATCAACCATGTCGAGCAATAGGAGGTCCGCTCTGGTCTCGAACCCACAAAATGTAACCACACAGGACCGATAAATTCGATCTACCACCACAGAATCGCCCACAGGAGTGGACACATAAACCCAAGGACTCTAGGAACATCCAGGAAACAAGCAAATAAGGATGATACATATGAATAAGTGGATCCTTGATCGAATAACACTGATGCCTCTCTACCACATACTGAAATAATAAGTGTGATCACGGCATTTGAGGCCACTGCATCTGATCTGGCCGAAATAGCATAGAATCTAGCTGGAGCACCAGACGACTGACCTCCGCCGGGATGAACAAGAGTTGATTGAACTCCTCCTGTCTGGCCTCCACCTCTAGGACGACCCCTGCCGGCCTGTCCTTCCACCCCTGGGTGGTCGGACCGCTGGTGCCGGACTCATAGTCTGGTAACCCTACTGTACTGCCTTGTCCCTAAACTTGGGACAAGTCCTCCTGATATGGCTTGGATCCCCGCACTCATAACATCCCCTTGGTGTCATGGCCTGCTGCCTTGAAGAAGAAACCTGGATAACTGGTGGACGGTGAGAACCCTCTAGCATAACACTGAAATAAGGCCTTGCTAGAACACCACGAGAGGGTGGTGGGGGTGCTGAATATGGGGGTCTGTTGGGCTGGCCCCTGCCGAATTGACCTCTGCCCCTAGCTGGAGTGCCTCTGAAATCTCCAGAAAATCTGGCTCTCTTATCCTGCTGCACCTGCTCTCTGATCCTCGACCGATAACCCTCGATCCTGCGAGAAATCTCTACTACAAGCTGATAAGGAGTCCCCATCTCCACCTCTCGGGCCATGTTGGCCCTAATGCCTGGATGTAACCCAGCTACAAACCTCCGCACTCTTTCAGCATCTGTAGGAAGTATCATGAGTGCGTAACAGGACAACTCAGAAAACCTAGCCTCGTAGTCTTTCACTGATATCTGACCCTGCTCCAACTGCTCAAACTAGTACCACAGCTCTTCCATCTCAGAGGGTGGAATGCATCTGTCCAGGAATGTCCGGGTAAACTGCTCCCAGGTGATAGGGGGAGAACCTGCCGGTTTGCCAAGAATATAAGACTTCCACCATCTGCGAGCCCTACCCTCTAACTGAAAAGTAGTGAAGTCAACTCCATGGGACTCCAATATCCTCATGTTTTGCAGTTTGTCCCTGCACTTGTCAATGAAGTCCTGGGCATCCTCACCACGCTCACCTCCGAAGACAGGGGGGTGCAATCTGGTCCATCTATCCAATAACTTCTACGGATCGCCGTCCGCAGCTGGTCTAGGCTCAAGTGTTGCTGCTACAGGCTGGGCCCCGCCCACGGGCAGTGTACCCGGGGTCTGATATACTGCTACTGCATGACCTGCGGCCTGGGCAGTAGGGGTCTGGACTCCCCCTCCCGCCTAAGATGTGGCAGGTTTTGCTGGAAACAAACCAGCCTGAGTTATAGTATCCAAAAACCGCATCATATGACCCTTGACCTCCTGGAAGCCTGGCACCGTCATAAAGTCCGTCGGAGCAGGATCTGCTGGGGGCACCTCACCCTACTCCTCTATGATAGGATCCTCTGCTGGATCTGCTGGGGGTGCAACTAGAATAACTCTGGGATGTCCTCGTCCCCTACCTCGGGCTGGTGCCCTCCCCCGGCCTCTGCCACGACCTCGGACGACGAGGGTTAGGGGCATCTCCTGGGTCTGGAACATCGGTTGTGCACATCCTCACCATCTGTGAGAGAATAGAAGAGTGAGATTTAGCATACCATTGACTACACGATAGAAGACGAATAAAGAGAGGTTTCCAAACACCCTATAGCCTCCTGAAGATAAGTACAGACGCCTCCGTACCGATCCGCAAGACTCTAATGGGTTTGCCCGTGACTCGTGAGACCTACGTGAACCTAGAGCTCTGATACCATGTTGTCACGGCCCAAATCTTAATTCAGGTCGTGATGGCGCCCAACACTGTAGCCGGGTGAGCCAACCATTACTTACTAGAGAATTTCACTTAATTTGCAACACTTACCCAATTCAAGTTTAATAAATTAAGTAGAAACGGAAAAATTTACTAACTTAAACAAATGTAGCCATAAAAGATCATAGACCAATATATATACTACCCCAAAAGATTAATGTCTACTACGTATGTGCCAGGAACTAGTGTCACAAGTCTCCAGGCATGCTAGTAGAGTGTACAAAAGCTGAAATAAAATGTCCTACTGTCTGAAAGAAGAAGACAGGAATACACAAATAAAGACTCCATAGTGCTGCTGAGAATCGCCAAGGAAAGCAGCTCACCGTAAAGTCAAGTCCAGATATAACTCAAGATCGAACTCTAGCTTGATAACCAGATGCACCAGCCCCAGAACCTGTACAATTAAGTACAGAAGCGTAGCATGAGTACATAAAAAAATATGTACCCAGTGAGTATCCCGCCTAACCTCGAAGAAGTAGTGACGAGAGGTCGACGTGATACTGACTAGGGCCAAACAATATACAATAAATACAAACTAAACATAAATAGTAGTAATGAACAGTATTAAAGAAATGAGCATCAAATAACGTTCTCTAGTACCTTTACGTATCAACTTCCATAGCATACAAGCTACTTAACCTTCCCTTTTTCGCAAAATCAACAAATACAATTACAGGGCTTCCTATCGATCATCAAACACATGGCAGGCCATGAACGTACGGCCGATACGACGTAAAAAGTAAATGTGCACTGCCGAGGGTCGAACGACTCGAACCATAGATGCATCTATCTGCCCTGCTCGCGAATCGAACATGCAACGCGGTTAACATAATACTAGGGCTACCCCGCTCGCGAATCATACATGCGACACAGGTTCCCGTATACATATACATAATCATCAGGGATTTCGGATAATTCATCAGGGATCATACTCAGCAGGAAAGGATTCAATAATGTCAACTTCAAAATATAACCTCCTAGGCCTTCATATGTGAAATTCTAGGATATTAGTCTACCTAGACCACATGCAAGATCACAAATACGACACATAAAGCATGCTTGTAAATCCTAATCTACCCGACAAGGCATAATAGTAGCTACGCACGGTCTCTCGTCACTTCGTGCATGCGTAGCCCCCACAAATAAAGACATGCGATTATTTATGATCACCTATGGGGACAATTCCCTCTTACAAGGTTAGAAAGGAGACTCACCTCGCGTTGAGCCTACTTTCCGGGTCAAGAATGCGCCCGAAACTCCAAACTCGTCTCCCAAGGACTCGAAACTAGTCAAATGTTGCATAAATTAATTAATTTATACTCAAAAGTATGAAATTCCCGTATTTACTTAGTTATTTCAACTTACTTGGAAAAATTCCAAAATACACCCCCTGACCCACATGCTCGGATTCCGGAAATTTTCGAAGGAAACACTTACCCTAAGGATCATTAATATATGATTTTTGTATGATTTCATAGCTAGTTAGTGGGTAATTCCCTAAATTTCATAAAGCCCTAGGTTTTTAATCTAATCCTTGATTTACACTAATTAGGATGTTAATTTACCTAGGAATTCATGTATTAAACTAACATTAGGGTAGAGATCACTTACCTTTCAGTAGCTAGGTCGTTCGGCTCTTTTCCAAGCTCTCAACGTTGCCAATGAAGGAAAGAAAATGGTGAAAAATGGTTCATTCCCGTGTTTTAAAGAACCTCACAGCCTACATGTCTTTCGCACCTGCGGTCTCCCACCTGCGAGGATGATCTCGCACCTGCAGAATTGGGCAAGAGGGGTCTGGGCTCACACCTACAGAGAGAAGCCCGCTCCTACGGATTCTGATCCGCACCTGCGAGAAGTGGCAGCTTCACCTGGGGCCACACCTACGAGGCAAGGACCCTAGAAGCGGTCTCGCGCCTGCGACTGGGACACCGCAGGTGCGGTCGCACCAGATCTGGTGCACCAGCAGCTATTTTTGCTGGTTATTAGCCTTGTTCGATGCCCGAGCGGAATCAGGACCCACTCGAGACCCCGTCCAAATATACCAACAAGTCCCAAATCATAATACGGACTTGCTTGAGCCTTCGGAACACCCAAAACAATGCTAAAACTACAAATCACACCTCAAAACCCCTAGAATCAAACTTAAGAACTTTAAGTTCTTGAATTCGCTATCAATGCACCGAACTTACCTATACTAGTCGGAATGACACCAAATTTTGCAAGCAAGTCACAAAATGACATGGCGAAACTATTCCCGGTCTCGGAATTCCGTCGGACCTCGATAACCCAAAATCATGTCCCAAACCTCAATTTGTACTTAAAGAAACTCTTATTTCATTATTGGGCATCGAAATGCTCCCGAGTCATCCAAAACCTGTTCCGAATATACGCCCAAGTCCGAAATCATCATACGACGTTACCAGAACCGTCAGATCTCGATTCCGAGGTCGTTTACTTGAAATGTTGACCGAAGTCAAACTTTGCCTTAAAAGCCAACCTTATGGAACTAAGTGTTCCCATACCACTCTAAACTCTTCCAAATCCCGAACCACCCATCCTCACAAGTCATAAATCAGTAAAAGAAGCTACGAGAAGTCTCATTTAGGGGAACAGGGTCCTAGAACGTAAAATGACTGGTCGGGTCGTTACGTTCAAAATCAAGCACAAGAATTCCACAGCATATAAACCTCAAATGAATGGAGCTGTGGAAGTCGCCAACAAAAACATCAAGAAGATACTGAGGAAAATGGTAGAAAATCACAAACAATGGCACTAGAAGCTACCGTTCGCCTTACTGGGATACCGTACCACAATCCGCACATCAACCGGGGCAACTCCCTATTTGCTGGTTTATGGCACTGAAGTTGTTATCCCACCGAAGTGTAGATTCCTTCCTTGAGAATCATACAAGAAGCTGATCTCAGCGACGCAGAATGGATAAGAAGCCACTATGAAAAACTTTCCCTCATAGACGGAAAAAGGATGAATGTCGTATGTCACGGACAACTTTATCAGAATAGAATGTCCAGAGCTTTCAACAAAAGAGTCAAGCCGAGACAGTTCACACCAGGGAAGTTGGTGTTGAAAAAGATCTTCCCATATCAAGATGAAGCCAAAGGGAAATTCTCTCCCGACTGGCAAGGTCCTTACATGGTTCACAGAGTACTGGCAGGAGGATCCCTCATACTCGCAAAAATGGACGAAGAAATTTGGCCAAAGTCGATCAATTTAGATGCAGTCAAGTGATACTATGTGTAAACTATCAATGTTTTCCTCATATGATGTAAACTGAACTACGCTTGACCTGATTCCCGTTTAAGAGGGGATATATAGGCAGCCCTATGGGGTCGGTCACAATTTAATAAAATTTCTATTTTTCCCGACAATCAGAAATGGGGGCAGAATTTTGAGGAGGACCCTCAAAATTCTGAAGCATGTTCAGCCAATCGCAGCATATAAAGCAGTCAGAAATGTTGTCCATTTTACTGGCGCAGAATTTTGAGGAGGACCCTCAAAATTCTACGGCAGAAGCAGTCGCAATGTCTCCGATCGTGTCACAGTCACTAGTTCATCTAACCAATTTCCAAAACTATATTTTGTTGTGTCTTTGAAAATTATGCATGCCTGCTTTTGAAATAAACTCTGTTTAGCAAATGTTGCCCCGATAATTTGAACAGGATCTTCAGACAGAGCGAAGTAAATCAAGCAAGACAACAGAGGCACGAACCGACCTCCCCCTACAGAACTCACGATTTTTCTTTGAATGCAGGAACAAGGAATGTGCACGCCTTGGAATCACAGCCTTCATGACAACAAAGATATCGAACCCACTTCCAGCTAAGAAATACTCTGCTATCATCTATTATTTGTTCATTGCATGAGACTAAGATCTGTCTTAATATTTCATGAGGCTAAGCCCTGCCTCTTTATTTGCATAAGGCTAAGCATTGCCTTCACTTTGCATGAGACTAAGCTCTGTCTCAATCTTGCATGAGGCTAAGCCCTGCCTCCATATCTGCATAAGGCTAAGCATTGCCTTCACTTTGCATGAGACTAAGCTCTGTCTCAATCTTGCATGAGGCTAAGCCCTGCCTCCATATCTGCATAAGGCTAAGCATTGCCTTCACTTTGCATGGGACTAAGCCCTGTCCCGAACCTTGCATGAGACTAAACTTTGTCTCAACCTTGCATAGGTCTAATCCCTGCCTCCATATTTGAATAAGGCTAAGCATTGCCTTCACTTTGCATGGGACTAAGCCCTATCCCGAATCTTGCATGAGTCTAAGCCCTGACTCTCTATTTGCATAAGGCTAAGCACTGCCTTCTATTTGCATGGGACTAAGCCCTGTCCCAACTCTTGCATGAGGCTAAGCCATGCCTCCATATTTGCATAAGTCTAAGCATTGCCTTCACTTTGCACGAGACTAAGCTCTGTCTCAATCTTGCATGAGGCTTCCTCTCTATTTTCATAAGGCTAAACACTGCCTTTACTTTGCATGGTACTAAGCCCTATCCCGAATCTTGCATGAGGCTAAGCCCTGCCTCTCTATTTGCATAAGGCTAAGCAATGCCTTCTATTTGCATGAGACTAAGCTTTGTCTCAAATTTTGCATGAGACTAAGCCCTACCTCTCTATTTGCATAAGGCTAAGCACTGCCTTTACTTTGCATGGGACTAAGCATTGTCCCGAACCTCGCACGAGACTAAGCACTGTCTTTCTAGCATTATCTATTCTCTTCTTTCGGGCTAAGCTCTGCCCTCAACTTCATACAAGACTAAGCCTTGTCTTATTGCTTCTAGCATTATGTCTTTGCACCTTATGGGCTGAAATGTCGTCAATTTGTCTGAAGGCGTCATAGTCTGCAGGTACCATCCTCATAGCCGGAAGACACCATGCCATGGCCTGAGGATCTCTCAAACTTACATATCATTATTCAAAGGTTCCATGGTTCGGAGGCACCATTTTCATGGCCCAAGAACATCATTTCATGGCTTGCAAATCCCTTACCGCACAATTCATGTCCCAGGACATCATGGTCTAAGGACGTCATCCTCAACCGTCCAAAGACAATCCTCATGGTCTGAAGGGAATTTGCATCATGTTTAATTATACGCAAAGATATATGCTTGTAGTACTTCTTTTATTTGCAGGTAACCCACTGATCAACCGTTACCCCAGCAGGAGAAATCCTGATCCAGTTCCTTCATACTATCCTGAGCCTGACCGCTCACCGTAACTATTTCACCTATTCCAAATCCTTATGTCCGTTCTTGTGATAACTTCATCGGTATATTTCTCAGGTGAATTCAGAACTACACACAGCCAGATTCTTGTAAAACCAGGGATATGTAGGCAGCTCGAAAACCAGAGTGCGACCTATGTCTCTCAAATCACCCTATTCGGTCAAAATTGGTCATCATATCTTTACCCACCTACTCTTTCATCCTTCCCTGGTAAAGAGGGGAAGCTATTGATACCCAGTTTTTTCCTATATTATTTTCAAAATGCATATATATCTTCAAAACAATGCATGAGCATCAATTAATATTTTTCCCATAATTTCTGTATTTTTAAAGATTTTTAACTAATTTCTCCCAGTATTTTAGTATATAAATAATCACTAATTACATCACAAATGGTTTTACAATAATTTATGGCTTAACTTTGTCATTTATATTTATTCCAAGCTTTAATTATTTCATGAATAGACACATTTACATCTATAGGCTATAATTACAATTACCTTGCAATAATAGCCCATGTGTGCATAATTACTTTATTTCACCAGAAAATAGCTTTTTATATTTTTATAATATTAAGTAATTATTTTAAATCATTTTTATACATGAAAATAATTTTTATAATTTATTAATTATTTTTACAAAATATTTATCAAAACAATTGGGTATTTAACAAATAGCCCCTTTTCCTTGATCATTTTTTGGACTTAACCCAATTATACCAGCCCAATCACTTAAAATCCTAGCCCAATCCTCCCCAGCCCAAACTAAATAACCCTTACCCGACCCAGAACCTCCTCTAATCGTGACCATTGATCTCTAAGATCAACGGTCTACGTTACCCCTATCCTTTTTTAATCTAACCCCAACCCTAACGCCTCATTTCTCTTAATTCCTCCACCCCTGAATCCGTACTTTCTCTCTTCTCTCTCAAATAATCCTCCTAACCCTAGTCGTCGTCACCGAAAAACCCCCGTTCCATGGGATTTCTTTGTGATTTCTGGCCCCTGCCGGCCTCTCATCTCTTCTGGTTGTTTGATTATGTTGTTGTATGAAGGAATCTCAAAGATATTCAACTTAGATTTGTTCAAAACCTTTTCATAAGCCTACCTATGGTCATCTCCGTTTGTGAGTGTTATTATCTTCGTGTTTGTGGCTCGAATCTCTGGTTCCAAACCAGATTTCCTTTCATCTCTATCATTTTAAAAAAAAACTAATCTCTTCCTACTTGTGTCTGTTCAGATCCTTTTAGATCTGAGACAATTTTAAGTGTTATTTGGTATTTTTCTCTGAAAATCCTCTGTTTTTCCTTCTTACTAATCGATTTCAATGTTTTCTAAAATTAGGGTTTCGCCTTAAGTCCTATTTAAAAAGGTTTTAAAGCTTCTAAGTGTTTGAATCTTATTATCTTTACTAGTTCGACTGATTTTTGTGTCTATGCTTTAAACCCTAGGTTTTCTGCTTATTTCACTAATTATTTCAATGATTTGCCCGTTATTTTTTACCCCTGTCAATTAGAAGAGATTGATTGATTCTATTAGGGTTCAAATTATATTTTTCTTTCGGGATTGATACTTCTCTGTGATTCTCTACCTATTTTCCTTATTTTGTGACGCCTAATGGTATTACTTACCTTAATTAGATTGTAGTCTGATTTATGAGATTTAATTGACTTCTATACAGTCTGTGATTGATTTGTTTACCTTATTTGAATCCCAATCTGAGTTGTAAACTGATTCTACCCAATTTAGAGGGAGTTTCCCGGATTCTTTTGGATTATTTGGCCAAGTTTAGCCCCCAATTAACTGGCCGATAGTATTTATTTACCTTATTTGTGAACATTAATTTTCTTACCTTATTTGTTTTACCTTGATAAGTGCTATATAAACTCTCATTCTAATTCTTTAACACACGAACACACTCAGAAATTTACACACACACACACAAAAAAAAAACTCTTGCTCTTATTCAAATCTTTCTGTTATTTGTGTTTGTTGCACTGTCTAGCCGGCTGAAAGCCAAGGCTAGACTATTGGACTCTGCATACGTTCACCTTTCTGTTTGCTATTCCTTAACTTGTATGTCTCCCCTCCTATTATCATTCAATATGCCATGAAGCTAGACTCATGTCTTTCCTGTTTATTTCTCTCAATCAGAATGACTACTTCTGTGTAGTTAAACCCATGTCTTTCCTGTTTGTTGCTCATAATCAGCATAACCACTTATGTGTAGTGAAACCTATGTGTTTTCTTGTTTATTGATCTTAATTATCATGACTACTTATGTGTAGCTAGATTTAGGTCTTTCCTATTGCTTGCTCTTAATCAGCATGTCTATCTCTGTCGTTAAGTCTTATTCAGTATGTTATGTAATTTGTCTGTTATGGATATCAACCTGCCTTTGACTGCTTTATGTCTTTGTTAACTAGCTTTCCTTAACTCTTATGAAATTATCTTGTCCATTATGTCGATATGGTTCATACACTTTAGCATGTTCTTATTTGATCCAGGATACTAATCTACTTGTTTCTTAACTAACATGCTTTCATTCTTGTCCTATTTTTATGTGTTCCTGATTAATGACTTCTATGCTCCCAACCCCTGCTACCTTTCTCTGTGTAGTTGTTTGATCATTATTCTGATCCGAGTATGCTATATGCTCACCTAGTGATAACTAATGAACTAAGTCAATCCTAGGCAATGTGAAATCTTTTTTGAAGTAATTGTGATCCTGTTCTGTCTATTGTTTGACTGCTGGAATATTTGTTTAAACTCAAAGTGTTGAAATGACTCTGTTTGTTCCTATTCCTTTCTAAGATCCAAACTGTTTTCCTAAAACCATCTCTTGTTTTCATATGCTATTTCTCAACTTCTACTCTTAGACACTTAGGGTCCTGCCCTTCCAGTGAGCACTGCCTAGGAGTCCATGAGACTCCTACGAACTCTGACACACTGGGGCTGGCTTTTTCCAAACTTGTTCACAAAAATTATTTCTTTGAAAAGGTTTTGGTGTGAGCATTGCCCGGGGTCCCTGAGGCCCTTGGGAACTTTGACACACCAGAAACCCATTTGGTGTATTATGTACTGCCTATTGAGCATCAGACTTGGTTGAAGGCCTAATTTCCAGGTTTACTTTTGGTCATATCCAAGCTCCCTATAGTATAGTAAATTTCATTATGTAATTCATTTATAGTTGGTTTGTAATAATGATCTTTGTAAAACAGATATGGGGTATTAGTAGAAGCTGGGGGGATTTTATATATCTTTTATCATATCCGGGTAGAAACGATGCCCATAGGCTATTGTGATAATATCTATATGCATTAGAAACCATGTCTATAAGGCTTGTCTCTTTCTTTGAAATCCAGCATTTTCACATTTTTGCATCTTAGAAATCCTGTTTCTAGGTCATTGATCAGTTCTGCATTAATAATCACGTTTTCAAAACCTCTATGTGTGTATTAGAAATCATATTCTGGGATCTTTTGTTGCACTCGCTCGGCAGTTAATTGAAACCTTTATTCGCTTAGACATCATGCCTGTAGGAAGAACATATAAAAAATCAGTTTCATCACTTAACCGTCATGCCTATAAGGAATAAGTATAAAAACAGTTCCAACACTTAGATATCATGCTTGTAGAGATAAATATGTAAAATTAGTTTCTTTACCATGACGTAACGCTTGTGATCATTTTTCAGCAAATGGACATCATGCATATAGGGTATAAAGGACAAAATCTGCCTGTTTAAATTAATCACTAGTTCATAATACGTTTAGATGTCATGCCTATAGGATTCTGCCCGGTTATCACCTAGGCAAGCCTGTAGGATAATTAAAGTTCTGAAGTTAAAATTGTGTTTGTTTGACTGCTTATAAACTGCCCAGGTTCAATAAGTGATAAAATCAGTAGGCAAACTGATTAGGTATTCACTGGTTCGCCTTAATGAAAATGTTGCATATTCTGTTTTGTGTTCATCTAGATATCATGCTATAAGACCTTAAATCGTTTAAAACTGCTTTGTTTGAATAGGCGTGCAATTGTTTGTTTATTTGTAGAGGTAAATATGAGCCCCCTTAAGTGATCTTTTATGTGACAGTCCAACTTGTTTTGTTTGTCGCTTAGTTTTCTCCTTTTAAGCACCATAGGTGAGTCTAGAACCACCTTAAATAGAGGTCCTAAGCACCTCCAGGGCCATATGTAAGGGACGGGTAATGCACGCATAGGGTACGTATTCGATGCTATTAGAACGCTTAGATAATATTTAAGGGGAGGGTAATTGGGTAGTAAAGGATATAATGACATGTGCGCTAATGCTACACGTAACACCTCTATTTGAGGAAGGTTACCGAGTATTGCATAGAAGTGATCCTATAGGCTAATAAACATAGGACCCCTTTTTACTCTCGTTTTTAAATGTTCTCTATTTGTTTAAATTGCTTTATGACTAATTCACCTAAATTGAGTTTGGCCGGGACCCATTTAGAAATCATGTCTATTAAGTTAATTGGTTAACATGCTATTGTTCACTTAATAAACATGCCTATAGGATCTAAAATCAATCTTAATTATTGATTATCCTGCTCGCTTCCTTTAAGCACTAATGTTGAACTTTTAAAAATGTTTCGTTGCCACTATTAGAAAGCATGCCTATAGGATCCAACTAAGCAATTCTTAATATTCTCCTGTAGTTACCACTGCCAATTACTGCTTAAATCACCTAGATATCATGCCTATAGGTTTAACCGCTTGCGTATGAAACATTTGCACGTTTAAAATCCGGAATCACATAGAGATCATGTCTATAGGATTTAATGACCTTAACTTGTCTAAAATCTTTAACTCGTCTCTGCCTAACTTGTTTGTGTGCATTTGTTGCCTAAGTGTGGAGGCTAACTTGAGCCCTAATTTATTTATACATGAAAGTACAACTTGTTTTGTATGTCGCCTAGTTTTCTCATTTTGAGAAACCTAAGTTAAGTCTAGAACCACCCAAGATAGAGGTCCAAACGCCTCCTGGACTATAGGTATGAGAAGGGTAATGCACACATAACGTACGATTTAGAATCAATTAGTGCGCTTTAACAACTTAAAGATAGTAATAGGGTAGCAGGAGATGATAGTTTGTGCCCGCTGAATAATACGAGTAACATCCCATCCCGAGGGAGTTACAAAGTATTATTTATGTTGCACGGGGTGATCCTTTAAGCTAAAAAACTTAGGACCCCCACCTTGCCTTAATACCAATTGTCTTGTTTATCTGCCCAATTTTGTTTTTTCTCTTTATTTGGACTAATTCATATAATTCGAGTTCGGACAGGACCCACAATTGTGGACCTCGAGGAATGCCTAACACCTTCTCCTCGAGGTAATTTGAGCCCTTAACTGATCTTTGGTGACGCAAACTGGTTAAACCAGAGTTACTTGCAAATAGGTGCCGTAACGCACCTCAAACCCATTAGGTGGAGACTCTCTCTTTTAACACACTTCCTTAAAAGAGTTGTCACGTGTCGAAACCCAATTTCGCAAGAAAAAGGGGCGCGACAAGAGGTTCGGCAAGCCCAAGGAAAATATCGGCGCTCTATCCTCGGATTCAATCCATCGGCTGAGGGACGAGTTTGAAGAAGAAAAATCCAATCTGGTGGCCTGCGTGCGGGAAAGTGTCGTGATACAAGGGCCCTCTTAACCGGAGGAGGTCGGTAAAGGAGTTTTTTCCAAAGATCCCAAACCGGAAGGGGTTGAGGCCAATCTGCCCCAAGCTAGGGGGTCGAGAGAGAGACCGGGGGCAAAACTTCTCGACCAGAGGGGAATACCTCGAGAGACGAGCTTAGGGTGATCGACATTACCGGGTCCCCCTAGATTTCAGACGCCATGATCCGCGAGGCTGATTTGTTAGAAAGTTGTTCCTACGATGGGCCTCAGGGGGCAACTTATATTTATAACTTCCTGGATGGATTAAAGTCCACTGCTTCGGAAGATGTCATCGGGTTGGTGACTTGCCGGTGCCAAGGAAGGTGCCTTCATCGGGTGCCACTAGGTCTTCTTCGAGCCCAAAATTGGTGGACCGATTCCTGGACCCAAGTGTTAATCCTGACCGTAGGTGGTCGATAAATTTCTCAGTCCCAGATGATGCTCGGGTTTTATTTGTCCCCATGGGAGTTGATAGCTACCTCAGCTGCTTGGTGACCGAAGAAGACCATGTCGTGATGGACACGGTGAAAGGACCCTACCTATTCAATGAGGCCCAACATGCTTTGAATCAGGTAACTTCGATAATTACTTCATTTACTTGTTTTAAATTTGAAGTTGTAAATAATCCTAACACCTTTCTTCACGCTTTCAGGCATCGGTATTACACCATGAAGCTTTCCTCCGAATACGAGAGGAGTTAACCCACCACAAAGTTGAGGCTTGGGAGCTCACCGAGAAGAGATATACTTACAAGCTTCTGTGTGAGAAGCTTCAGGTCAACCTAAAAGAGACTCAGAAGGAGCATGTTGGTTTGGTCGAACAGGTAATACGAATATTTGATCTTAACAATGATGATTCAGACACTTTGGCTAACGACCCGAAACTACAGGCTCAAAAGAGAATTGACTAGATCGGGCAGCTTCAGGTCAAGGTGGACGCGGTGAAGGTCGAGGCTGAAGAATGGAAGAAATATATGGACCGTCTGGCCTCGGAAAAAGAAACTTCCCGGGCACAGTGGGCTTCTGCCAAGGTTCAGCTTTAGGTTGCAAAGGAAAAATATTCGGTGCATGCCATGAGGATCGAGGAGCTCCAATCTGAGCTTAACTCGGCTATTTTCGGTGAAGAGAGACTTGCTAAGGAGCTCGAGGCGGCCAAATCGGAGGTGGTCATGGCCAATACCAAGGCTGATGCCAGGGCGGCCCAATTCAAGGTTGATGTCGAGGCCATTCAGGCACATGCCAAGATCAATGGTGGATCATGCGAAGTGGGAAGCTCGGAGAGAAGCCCTCGAGGGAGTCCGTACACAAGGCTTCAATATATCAACAGAAATCGAGAATGCCAAGGCTGAAGAAGCTGGCTTTCCCCGAGAAAGGCTCCGAGAGCTTGTCTGAATCCGAAGGTGGGAAAGACCCCGAGGATAAAGACCCTGCCTTCGATGAGGATCAGGCCACTTAGATTTTTAGACGTTTTTTTTGTTTTATGTTTTTTGTATTTTTAGGTCGTTTTGGCCATTGTACATACCTTTATTTGGCCATTCTGGCCTTCGTATATATATATATATAAGACTTTACCTTTTACGGCTTTCAAATTTCTTCTTTGCTTTATTTGTATTTGCAAAGGTCGAGATGCCTTAGCATGAAATAATAAGGTTGTGTTTGAATGTTCGAACAAACCTTACCTTTATTGAATTTCTGGGTTAAGGCATTTTAGGGGTTCAATGTTACCGAAAACTTTTCCCTTGAAAATATCTTAAGTTTATAGCTTTGCCGAAGGCAGCCTTTATAACCGGTTGTGAAAGTTTTTGTTTTTTGAAGGCCTAATTTTGTTACGGGTTTACGACGTCTCCGAGCCGTGTTAATTTGTCCGTAGCCTTTTACTTCGGGAGCTTCCCATTGGTCTTGTTTCCCTGAGTTATCCAGTCTTACCCAAGATAACAGTTTTCGAGTGGGGTGGTCGTGGCCTTTAGAAACCGGGGGGTTGCCTAATAAGTCTTTTACCCCCGAGGCCCGGTGACTTGGGTTGTTTGAGTTTTTTGGACGGTAGTCCCCGAGTGAGGGAGTGGTCGTTCGTATTCCGATTATGCATTGCCCTTGGGCTCGTTATTTACGGAAGTACGAAACTCTTTAAGGGATGTAAAGAGGAAATTTTTTAAAACATAAGATGATTGCAAGGAAAGTACTTCTCTTTATTCTTGAGCAAAATAGTTATACATGCGTACATGTTTTATGCCAGGGTTCGAGCAATCTACATGGGCACGGATCGTTTTGACCGTTTGGACCTTACAATAAATCCTATCTATGGAGACCCCTCCTTTACGAAGTAGTTTCCTTGCTAGAGTTGATATCCGAAGGTAATGCATATCCGAGGGTAGTCCCCCAAAATATTCGAGGTTGAATGCAAAGGAACCTTGGATATTGTTGAACTGATCTTCCGTGCCGATTCGTAATCAGGCTTGATTCTAAGTTAGCACGATCCTTTGTTGCCTCGTTAAAAACCTTACCGAGAAACCCATTTGGGACAAAACCGGTCTAAGGGAAAAAGAGTGCAGTGCGTGCTTTCAGACCTAAAGACTTTGTGCCGCTTCTCGTTGATCACTTGCAAGTGTTAGTCTGAAAGAAAAAAATAAAGAAATTAAATAGGGTCATACCTTAACAGTAGTACCATTTTAGTTGAGATATATTCCAATTGCTCGGTAGTTGTTCTTCATTCATCGCTCCGAGCTTGTAGGACCCTTTCCCGCTGACCTCGAGAATCTGGTAAAGTCCTTCCCAATTCGGACCCAATTTCCATTTGTTCGGATTCCGGGTGTTTAGGGTGGCTTTTCTTAGCACTAAGTCCCCGACATTAAAATATTGAAGATTGGCTCTTCGATTGTAGTACCTATCGATCCGTTGTTTTTGGGCAGCCAACCGAATAAGAGCGGTCTCGCGCCTTTCGTCCAACAACTCCAAGCTCGTACTTATGGCCTCGTCATTTGACTCTTTTGTTGCATATCGGTATATGATACTTGGATCTCTGACTTCAACCGAAATCAGGGCTTTGACACCATAAACCAATGAGAACGGAGTAACCCCAGTACTGGTCTTCACAGTCATGCGATATGCCCAAAGGATGATAGTTTTGTTGGTCGATTCGGCTTGCCCGTTCCCGCTAGGATGATAAGGTATTGATATGATTCTTTTGATCTTATGATCTTTGAGAAATTTGGTTACTTTGCTGCCGATGAACTATTTTCCATTGTCACACACAATTTCGGATGGAATCGCGAACCGACATATGATGCGGTCCTAAATGAAGTCGATGACTTCCTTCTCCCTGACCTTCTCGTAGGCCTGTGCTTCAACCCACTTAGAAAAATAGTCTGTCATAAATAAGATAAATTGAGCTTTACCTGGTGCCCATGGAAAAGGGCCGACGATGTTCATTCCCCACTTCATGAATGGCCATGGCGACAAGACCGAATGAGTAGTTCCCCGGGTTGGTGAATCATCAGTGCATGTCTTTGGCATTTGTCACATTTTTGAACAAACTCTTTCGCATCTTTTTCCATATAGATCCAGTAATAGACGTCCATGATTACCTTCTGAACCAACTATTTGGCGTCAGAATGGTTTTCGCAAGTGCCTTCGTGAATTTCCCTCAAAACATACTCGGTATCTCCCGGTCCCAAACATATCTCTAGCGGGCCATCGAACATGCTTCTGAACAAGGTTCCATATTCGAACAAGGTGAATTGAGCTGCTTTTGTGCGCAGGGCCCTCGATTCCTTTGGATTTAAGGGAAGTTTCTCGGTCTTCAAATACTCTATGTACTTGTTTCTCCAATCCCATGTTAATCTTGTGGAGTTTATCTCGGTGTGGCCTTCTTCAACTACCAACCTTATGAGTTGAACAACGGCCCGTGAATTGAGCTCATCGTCCTCGACCAACGACCCTAAGTTTGCGAGGGCAATTTTGATCCCGAGGAACGTGCTGCAAAGTCCATTCCTTAAATCGATGTAAAGTTACTTGTTACTTATCTAGGTACCTCTGCATTCGTTCTTCTCTAACTTCGAATGTTTCGTTAATCTGATTCACCACGAGGAGAGAGTCGTACTTGGCTTCAATCACCTATGCCCCCAAGCCTTTGGCTAGTTTGAGAAATGCAATCATGGCCTCATATTCGGCCTCGTTATTAGTCAATTTCACAGTTCTAATAAATTGTCTAACCACGCCGCTTGTGGGCGGTTTAAGTACGATGCCGAGTCCGGACCCCATATCATTCGATGCACCATCCGTAAAGAGGGTCCAAATTCTCGAGGATGTACCCGAGTTTACCAACAACTCTCTTTCGACCTCGGGTATAGGGCTGGCGTGAAGTCAACCACAAAATCTGCCAAAATTTGAGACTTAATGGTTGTTCGGGGTCAAATTCAATATCGTACCCGCTGATTTCTATGGCCCATTTGGCCAACCGTCCCGAAATCTCGGGTTTATGCATAATATTTCGCAATGGATAAGTTGTTACAACACATACGGAGTGACATTGAAAGTAAGATTTTAGTTTCCTAGAGACGTTTATGAAAGCGAGCACAAATTTTTCTAGGTGGGGGTATCTAGTTTTGGCCTCTTCCAAGGTCCGGCTAACATAATAAATCGGAAATTGTGTACCTTGTTCTTCCCGGACTAGGACTCCACTTACGGCTCTCTCCGATACTGCCAAATATAAGTACAATTGTTCATCTGCCCTAGGTGTGTGAAGCAGCGGTAAGCTCGATAAGTATCGTTTAAGCTCTTCCAAGACCTGTTGGCATTACAGAGTCCATGTGAAGTTATTTTTCTTCTTCAGCAGCGAGAAAAATCGATGGCTCTTATCGGAGGA
This sequence comes from Nicotiana undulata, assembly GCA_005239495.1. NCBI lineage: Eukaryota > Viridiplantae > Streptophyta > Magnoliopsida > Solanales > Solanaceae > Nicotiana > Nicotiana undulata. Next base: position 19,281 of record ML270823.1, on the reverse strand, counting down.
CCTCGAGATGAATCGCCCAAGGCGGATATGCGCCCGGTTAACCTCTGCACGGCTTTTACGTTGTCTACTACCGTGATGTCCTCGATAACTTTGATCTTGTTAGTGTTGATTTCTATTTCTCAGTTGGATACCATGAATCCGAGAAATATTCCTGACCCGACCCCGAACACGCATTTTTTCGGGTTCAGCTTCATGTTGCATTTCCTCAATATACTGAAGGTTTCCTGCAAATGCTTCAAATGGTCCTATGATCGCAGGGACTTAACTAACATATCATCAATGTAAATTTCCATAGGTTTACCTCTTTGTTCTTCGAACATTCGGTTTACTAGGCATTGGTAAGTGGCACCCGAATTTTTAAATCTAAATGGCATTACATTATAGCGGTAGGTACCATATATTTAGTGATGAACGAGGTCTTTTCCTGATCATCCGGGTTCGTTTGTATTTTGTTGTACCCGGAATAGGCATCGAGAAAACTGAGCATCTCGTGGCCGGCCGTGGCATCGATCATGTGATCGATATTAGGCAAAGAAACAGAATCCTTGGGGCATGCTTTATTTAAATCCTTGTAATCTACACACATTCTTAGTTTGTTCCCTTTCTTAGGGACTACTACTATGTTTTCTAGCCATTCGGGGTATTTACTTCCCGGATGGACCCTATTTTAAGAAGCTTAGTTACCTCATCTTTGATGAAGGCATGCTTGATCTCGGACTAGGGTCTTCTTTTCTGCTTTACCGGATGGAACTTCGGGTCCAAGCTTAGATTATGCGTGGTGATTTTCAGTGGGATCCTTGTCATGTCAAAATGGGACCAAGCAACAATCCATGTTAGCTATAAGAAATTGAATAAGTTTTTTCCCGAGCTCGGGAGTTAACCCCGTGCCCAAATATACCTTTTGCTCTGGCAAATGTTCGGTTAGTATGACTTGCTCCAGCTCTTCGACCATTGATTTGGTAGTGTCGGAGTCATTAGGGACTATGAAGGATCGAGGGACCCCATAATCATCATCTTCGTTAGTCCCCTGCTTCTCTAGTTGGGTCGAGGCCGGTGTCTGTGATTGCTATTTGACTTCCTCTTTTCCCTTCGAATTTGACCCCTTCATGATGAGAGTGTTTATATTGGAATGAATTCGTCAACGACAAACATTTTCTTTGCGGCGGGTTTCTCCCTGTAGCTTGTTTTGATTCCCTCTGGTGTCGGGAATTTTAGAACCTCGTGAAGGGTCGAGGGCACTGCCCTCATGTTGTGGATCCACGGTCTCCCGAACAGGGCGTTATACCTCATATCCCCTTCGATCACATGGAACTTGGTCTCCCCGATGGTCCCGACTGCATTTACTGGCAAATTTATTTCGCATTTAGTAGTTTCACAAGTCATGTTGAATCCGTTTAGCACTCAGGTCGAGGGCACAACTTGGTCCTGTAGGCCGAGCTGTTCTACGACCCTTGATCTAATGATGTTGGCCGAACTACCTGTATCAATTAATACACATTTAACTCAAGTCTTATTCATGCGCACAGATATTACTAGTGCATCTTTATGGGGCCGCATGATTCCTTATGCGGTCCTCGTCGTTGAAGGACAAGGTTCCTTCTGGTACGCAATCCCAAATTCGTTTCTCCCTTGTGATCGACACCTTGGTGCATTTTAACATTGGCCCTTGGATAACATCGACCCCTCCAACAATCATGTGAATGACCTGTTGAGGTTCTTCTTGCTCATTTTGTTTGTTGGAATCTATGTTTCTGAAATGATTCTTGGCTCGATCGCTCAGAAACTCCTAAGGCACCCGTCGTTGAATAACCAGATACTTCTCTCAACTGTAGACAATCTTTCGTTCTGTGGCCATGGGTGCCATGATATATGCACATTTGGTTGGGATTTCTCTGGTTTGGATCGGTAAGCAAAGGTCGAGGCCATTTAGTATCTTTGATGCGTCCGATAGTCGATATGATGGCGGCTGCGTCAACATTGAAGTTATATTCTGACAACCATGGTGATTCTTTAGGTCTGATATACTCGTCAAAGCCATTCTTGCTCATGAGCCCCCGAGAGTTCTAGCCTCGGTCATTTGTCCTTTCACTTCGAAAAGGGTTTCGCCCAGATCCGCCACTCCTACGATCTCCACTATACGGCTGGTATCGATCCCTGTTCAACCTTGGTTCTCGATCAATGTCCCTCTTGATTTAATCAATGGACATGATAGGATAAACGGACCCGGAAGGAGGCCTCAGCTGGTCGTCTTCGACTCTAATATTCGATTGATACCAATTATGTACATCGGCTCAGGTAACAGCCGGGTATTCTATCAAATTCTGCTTCAACTACTGTGAAGCCACAGAACTTTGTAAATTGAGTCCTTGGGTGAAAGCTTGAAAGGCCCAATCATCGGCGACTGATGGTAGATCCATTCGTTCCATTTGGAATCGAGACACAAACTCTCTGATCATCTCGTTGTCTTTCTGCCTTGCCTTGAAAAGGTCCGACTTCCTAGTCTCGACCTTAATGGCTCCGGTGTGTGCCTTTACAAAAGAATCTCCAAGCATAACAAAAGAATCAATAGAGTTAGGTGGTAAATTGTGGTACCATATCATAGCTCCCTTTGACAGGGTCTCCACAAATTTCTTTAGTAACACAGATTCGATCTCGTCACCCTCTAGATCATTCCCTTTAATTGCACATGTGTAAGAGGTGACATGCTCGTTTGGGTCGGTGGTTCCATTGTACCTAAGAATATCGGGCATGCAAAACTTCTTGGGGATCGGTTTGGGAGCCGCGCTCGGGGGGAAGGGCTTTTTGTACGAACTTTTTGGAATCCAAACCCTTCAATATTGGTGGTGCCCCAGGGATTTGATCAACCCTGGAGTTATAAGTTTCCACTTTCTTGCCGTTCGCTTCCATCTTCTTTTCCCCCGAATCAACGCGTTTCATTAGTTCCTCGAGCATCTTCATGATTTCGGGATCGGCCCCCGATTCATTCCCGTTCGATTTCCTTGACACCGATTCGACCCTGTGAACAACTTCCTAGGACGGCTAGGGCTCAATCCTGCTTGGTGCATGATTCTGGTTTTGGAGTTGGGCTATCGCGGCTTGTTGAGCCTGCAATATCTCGAAGATCACCTGAAGGCTGATCCCATGCTCTTTGTCGCCATGTGTGCTCTGAGCTGCCGATCGAACAACCCTACATATGCTACTATTGGGATCGACGGCCAAATTTGCATTGATGGCTACATGCGAGCTGACGTCGATTGGATCTGCAGCCGGAACTCCACAGAGGGCAACTGGAGGTACGTAGTTCCTTGGTGCTATGTTGTCATTCTCGTCATGGTGACCGAAATCATTGTCCACATGTACATGTGCTGCCAGAGAGTTCGACGTTTTGATCCTGGAATCAAAGATACTCACAAGAACAAGTGTAAAATAATGTGTGTTACGAAGGTTAGTACCATGTAATCATTATCATCCTTAGCCCCACGGTGGGCGCCAAACTGTTTACCCTAAAAACGGATAACAATTGAATTCATACGCGATTTTAAGGATACGTGATATAATTTGGCACAAATTAAGAGAATATATTAATATTGAAATTGTCGATAAAAGAAATAAATGCAAACCAAACAAATCGAATAGCCTTGGCTCTCGAGTTCGATCACCCTTGAACCAAGAGATGTTTCAACTGATATAAGAACAGAGTAACAAGATAATGAAAGCTAGAAAAAGACAGTACATTGCTTTATGTTGCGTAAATGTGATGTGTTTTACAAATGATCAGACCCCCTTTATATAGTAGGAGAGTCCTACTCCTGATACAGTTCAAAATAAAGTAAGAAATATCATGATTGGCTAATTAATCGGCCTATCCTCGATACGTGCCGAGATCTCCGCTATGATCTACGTCCGATCGCGGATATTTTGTCCTTCTGTTATCCGGCTCGCCCGATATCGATTTTGTTTGATCTCGGAGTCTCGAAAATGACGATATAACTTCACACCTTAGTTCGATATGATTTGAGGTCGAACCTTAATTTATTATATTCCAGTAGTCATATAGTAGGATGTGCAATTTGGAAACTGTCGTTTGCACCGTTTGGCCGCAGCCGCGAGCCGCAGGTTTGTTCAGGAGCGGCCACGTGGTGAACTAGGAGGTCAATCATCAGCAGCAGTGAACGAAAGCACTCTTCCTCAATCCTCCAAATGGCATGGAGGTTCGCACCACCTCTTCAACCTTCTCTCCTCACTATAAAAAATGCCCATTTCAACTCCCCAAACTCCCTTTCCACTTTTGGCAAATCTCTCAAATCTTCTATGCACAAGAGACTCCTAATTTCTTCCTCATCTCGCTACTACTTTTCCAAAAACCCCATCAAATTCCACTTGCATAATAATACTACTGCTCCTGAGTGTTCCAGCTTTCTTCGTCGGCCCATTCACTCTCTGAGTGTTCTTGCCATGGCTGAACAGTCATCATCCAGCAGTTCTTCCCAGGCGGCCAATAAACATACCAATCGTCTTGCCTCTGAACATAGTCCTTATCTTCTTCAGCACGCCCATAATCCGGTATTACATATTACTACTACTACTTTTAAAATTTTGATGAATCCCCAAATTTAATTTTAGGATTTTGGATTGAGGCGTAGTTGATAGTGATAGTCTGGGGACTGTTTGTTGGAATATTTAATTTTGTCATTAAACCAAAAGAGGAAGAAAGCGTTTTGTATTCTCTGCACTAACTTTGTTACTTTGTTCATGATGGGAAGGTTGATTGGTATCCATGGGGTGAGGAGGCCTTTGCTGAAGCTCGCAAAAGAGATGTCCCTATCTTTTTGTCAAGTCAGTAACTTTTTGTTTTTCATTATATTACTCACTATTCCATTTTATGTGGCATTCTTTTCTTTATAGTCTGCTCCATAGTTGTCCCAAACAAAATGTCACCTTCCAAATGTCACTTATTTTAGACCATAAGTCTGAAAGTCCTTTTATTAGAAGCCTCCGCGCCACATAAATTGATATGGAGGGAGCTTTGTGATTTTTGCAGTACCCCTTTTAGTCTATTGCAGTTATTCCCAATGATTCAATTATGATTTCCTAAAAGCTAGTATTGAAATCTTTTCGTGCTGTATTTTGGTTATGGATCATGTGGTGCTTGCCATGTCACGTTTGAAGTTGGTTACAGCACGTGTCATTGGTAAGTTTTTGTTATTTTTACCTGGAGAGTTTCTAGAAATTAATATAGTGGAAGACTAATGCTTTATTAATTCATAAGGTGTCATGTCATGGAAGTTGAATCTTTTGAAGATGAAGAGGTGGCCAAATTGCTAAATGATTGGTTCATTAGCATCAAGGTGAATCTGAAAGTTTATTCACGCTAACTTATTGAGCTACGTTTAGCTAGTTGTCTATAATCTTCCAACTAATAAACATTTCGTTACCTTGTATGTGTACAGGTTGATAGAGAGGAGCGTCCAGATGTTGACAAGGTAAAAAGTCTCATTGGATTATGCTTTAGTTGATCGCTTTTCTACTTGATTCTATTGGATTAGATTTGTTCCATTCAACTTGTATTGCTATTTGACGTATGCTATTGTGTTTTGTTTTTTTGTTACACTCAGCGTTGCGCTTGGTGTTCTTTGATTATCCTCATTGATAGAATCTTATTCTTTGCAAATAAGTTGCTATCATCACTTTCTTGCCTCTTGTTATGTGATGAACAAAGTACGGACACTGAATTTAGTTGACTAATATTAGTTCCTTAATAAAGCTTGTTCTATTTTAATGTCCAAAGGTGATGCTATCCGCAATGAGTGGCCTAATTTTTGTTCAATCCTCAGGTGTACATGACATATGTGCAAGCTTTATATGGTGGTGGCGGTTGGCCACTGAGCGTCTTTCTTTCACCTGATTTGAAGCCCTTGATGGGTGGGACTTATTTTCCTCCAGAAGACAACTATGGAAGGCCAGGATTTAAAACTATACTTAGGTGTGCACATTCTCTACTTTCAGATTAAGCCGTTCAACATGAACTTGTGCTGCACTTTAAATATGAATGAAATTCTTTTTAAGCTCAAAGTTCTGAGAATATTTCCTGTGTGCTTCATCATCATGCTTAGGAAAGTGAAGGAAGCGTGGAACAGCAAGAGAGATATGCTTGTCCAGAGTGGATCCTTTGCAATAGAACAATTATCAGAGGCAATGGCGGCAGTTGCAACATCAAATAAGCTTTCAGATGAGGTTCCGGAAACTGCACTGCGTAAATGTGCTGATCATGTAAGATTTTCCGTGAATACGTAGCCGAGTTGTCTTTTGTATGTGGTGGCAACCTGCCTGTTTGGAGTTACTTAAAACAAAAGCCACATTTGATGCTTGAGAGAGACCTATTGCATCCTCCTGTCTCTTCTTTGTTGCTACTATCCCTATTATTTTGAAGTACTTCAGAATTCTTCAGCTTCTCATCATAGATATTGTGCCTTTTTCTCTATGGTAATTGAGCATTGAGAAAAGGGGCCATATATATCATGAGAAGCTGACCCGCAAACCTCAGGGTGCTGAGTCTCTGTCTGACTTGATAATTTGACATCTTTGCTTGTTCCTGAAATTTGACTATCTGAATGCTACTCTTAAGGATTAATTATATGATGTCGTTATGATGATGGTCTAACATCCACATGTCCCCTGCATTTGCTGCAGCTAGGAGAAAGTTATGATTCGAAATATGGTGGTTTTGGTTCTGCGCCCAAATTTCCAAGGCCAGTTGAGATGCAGCTGATGCTTTACAGCTCAAAGAGGTCTGGGGAGACTGGAAAATCAGGTGAAGCCAAGAATGCTCTAAATATGGTCTTGTTCACTTTAGAATGCATGGCGAGGGGTGGTATCCATGATCATGTTGGAGGTGGTTTTCACAGATACAGTGTGGATGAATGCTGGCATGGTGAGCTGAATTATTATGTATGTATTGTGATATTTAATTTTAATTCTCGGTCAATTGATGTGTTCTTTTCCTGCTTCTTGCAGTTCCACATTTCGAAAAAATGTTGTATGATCAGGGTCAACTTTGTAATGTCTATCTCGATGCTTTTTGTATCACAAAGGATGTGTTTTATTCAAGTTTGTCTCGTGATATACTTGACTACTTGAGGAGGGATATGATTGGTCCAAATGGTGAAATATTTTCGGCTGAAGATGCTGATAGTTATGAATCTGAAGGCGCGTCACGGAAAAAGGAGGGTGCTTTCTATGTCTGGACTAGTACCGAGGTACTTATTGCTGTTGTTTTTACTGTCAAATGTTTGAATAGGTATCGTTTCTGTTTTGTTGTTTGAAGTTCGAGTATCGAGACGTGTATGAATCAGCAATTTCTGGCTAACATCTGGAATGGATAGACTGGTCAGGTGGTCGTTGCTCCGAACACATGCCTCAGATGCTGTTGGCAATTGGCCTCCAGCTTATTATATGTCTTGATATTCCGCTCTACACCATGCTCAGTTAGTGTTGCAAATCTTTAAAGTTTGGAGAAAGCTCAGATATGCTTTTGGCAAATGACAGTATGGTTGATATGGTATAGCAATTTAGAAGTCAGCTTGACTCATAAAAGTGGAACATTGAATTGTAACTTAAAATCGGAGTTGCTCAATAAATTTGATTTCTTCAAGTAAGCTGGACTAATCAGTTTCCAATGGAAATTTATATGCATCATTTTTTAATTATCCACTAGAAGTGTAAAATAAAACGGCATGGAAGATCGACAAGCCAGCCTACTTGTAAGGTGCGGATTGGACAAATCAAACTTCTATGCCAAGCTCAGCCAAATCTAGATTTTACGGATCCTGTTTTCTAACAAAATTTCAAATTTAGTAGCCCCACCAAGTAGCTCTAGCCAAATAGGTTGCATAAAAAGGGCAGCCCGGTGCACTAAGCTCCCCCTATGCATGGGGTCCAGGGAAGGGCCGGACCACAAGGGTTTATTGTACGCAACCTTACCATACGTTTCCGTAAGAGGTTGTTTCCACGTCTCGAACCCGTGACCTCCTGGTCACATGGCAGCAACTTTACCAGTTACGCCAAGGCTCCCCTTCCCAAATAGGTTGCATACGCGCTGTTATATTCTCTGCTGCTGATATGGAAGGCGTCATCAACTTTAAAAACAGTCTAGTCCTTAAACATGCTAAAACTGTTGGATCAATGCTTAGGCCAACATATAGGAAGCCAGTTTTAGCAAGCATTATAGCCTTGTAAGACATGGTTCCTGCATATCTGATTAGTAAAACAAAAATATAGGAGAAAGCATTTACTTTGTGACACAATCAAACAGAATAAAAAGAGGAAAACAGAAAATACCTACCGAGAAAGCTACTTGTGTGACACGATTTTCTGCCCAGCATTGAGCTTGAATGCATTGATTTTTCTGAAGGTTGACGACATTGTTGGCGAGCACGCAATGCTTGTCAAGGATCACTATTATGTGAAACCCTCAGGTAACTGTGATCTTTCAAGGAGGAGTGATCCACATAATGAATTCAAGGGCAAAAACGTGCTAATAGAAAGAAGTAGTACCTCTGTGATGGCATCAAAACATGCTTTGCCTGTCGAGCAGTATCTTGATATCCTGGGGAAAGCTCGGCAGAAACTCTTTGATGTGAGGTTGGAACGTCCCCGGCCACATCTGGATGATAAGGTATATTTCTTTTTCGCAGATGTGCTTACTATTTTCGTTATGTCCAGTGCGCTAACTGATCTATTCTTGTAGGTTATTGTATCATGGAATGGCCTAGTGATTTCAGCTCTTGCAAGAGCGTCAAAAATTCTCAAGGGAGAACCGGAGGGAACAAGATTCTACTTCCCTGTGACAGGCACCAATGTAAGATTTCAAAGCCATCTTTGACTTTAAGAAATGGGTTAGTCTCATAAATGCGTGGCACAGTACTTTCTCAGCAGGCATGTGTAGAATCTTAAACTGGTAGTAATAAAATCTTTGTTAAGCAGTTGAAATTTTAATTTGTTTAATGAAAATATTGATACTCATTGTCCTCCGAGGTTCTATATGCTTCTGAAACCAGGATCTTTGGTGTATTACTGGATTGATACCCATGTCTTTTGGTTAACTTTGATTTGTTATAAAATCTCGTTTTTGCAAAGCATTTTGACACATTTTGTCAACTTACGTCTTAATCAGGTACTGTTGGTAGGGTTGCCTTCTCTGTTGACTGCTTAAATTTGTTTCTGCTCATCATTTTCAGCCCAAGGAGTACATGGACGTCGCTGAGAAAGCAACATATTTTATCAGGAATAACCTTTATAATCAACAGACACGCAGGCTGCAGCATAGCTTTAGGAATGGTCCTTCCAAAGCACCTGGATTTCTAGATGATTACGCATTTCTGATATCAGGTCTACTGGATCTTTACGAGTTCGGTGGTTCAGTCTTCTGGTTGGGTTGGGCACTCGAACTTCAGGAGACCCAAGTAAGAAATTTTTTGATCTTTCGGTCAATAGGACAAGTTCTTAAGTTCTTGTTACTGTTAAACTATTTCTTGCAGGATGAGTTATTTCTCGACAAAGCTGGAGGAGGTTATTTCAGCACAACTGGTGAAGATCCTTCTGTTCTTCTGCGTGTGAAAGAAGATCATGATGGAGCGGAGCCTTCAGGGAATTCTGTTTCAGTAATTAATCTAGTGAGATTGGCCTCTATGGTTGCTGGTGACAAATCCAAACATTACAGAGAGACTGCAGAACATGTTCTGGTGTGCCTTTTGCCTTGAACATTCTGGGTCTTATGTTGATTATATAATCCGTGTATTGTTGCGAGTAAATTTGTAACTTTTGCATTTGATAGGCGGTTTTTGAGAAGAGGTTGAAAGATGCAGCTGTCGCTGTGCCATTGATGTGCTGTGCAGCAGACATGCTGGCTTTTCCTACTAGAAAGCAGGTAGTTTTAGCTGGAGTGAAATCTTCTGAGGAGTTTGAAAACATGGTTGCTGCTGCTCATGCAGCATACGATCTTAACAAGACGGTAAGTACTTTCCATGCAGGAGCTAAACCTTCATATCACATTGTACGTTGGTGAATTTTGCTTCTTACTAGTACTGATTCTAAATAGGTTGTTCACATCGATCCAACCGATGCGGAGGAGATGAGATTTTGGGAAGAAATTAATGGAAATATTGCTTTGATGGCGAAAAACAATGCTGCTGCTGACAAACTAATTGCCCTCGTTTGTCAAAACTTCACATGTAGCCCTCCAGTCAGTGACCCAAAATCTCTTGAATCATTGCTCTCGCAGTAAATACTAAAAGCTTTGATTAAGAGTAGTTCATAGTATGTACATAAGAGTTGCCACCAGCAACTAGAGAAACTGAAATTACTTGTTTGCCTAAATTATGTGTTACAATAAGGTTCTGCTATGGTGGCTCTGTTTTCTCGTGAACCAAGTGTACTATAGTTCATTAGCTTTGGCTAAGGGTTAGTTCAAAGATATGTGTACATAAGAAACCAGATACTGGGATCAGATGTTAGTTTAATGAATGTGCTTCAATAGGGTTCTGGTGTGGTGGTTCTTTTTTCTTGTAAGTAAACACTTTAAGTTGTGTCGAGTACTATAATATTTCATTTTTCCATTGATAGTGCTAGACAGGAGTATTAAGAGTTGAGTTTGTAGCTTTAGACTTGTTGAAGTAAATATTAAGAGTTTATGCCTATTAAATCGTTTTACATTGTGATGCTCTATTTTAATCAAATTGAATGTCATTGTTTATTATTAGCTTTAACGCTTGCTTTCAAATATGTAAATGCTTATTTATATAATTAAGTTTCAATACTTGCAATAATTTTTTCTCCACTTGATGTTTATCAGTTTCAATCAACTAAACTAAAGAGTTTCACCAAACAATCTCTTGGTTTTATGCCCAGAATCATTAAATGGAATTGTCTATTTATCTTTTACCATTTTGTACTTTAATTTTCGATTTGGTACGCCCTGTCTAGAATACTTAGAACGGACACCACCATCAAATATCCCGCCGGAACCACTGGACCAAATATTTTATAAATCACTTCGTATATTATGGGAGGAGCTCCTTACAAACAATAATAATGATAAGGGCAGAGCAAGTGATGGCCCAATAGCCCTATCCCAGGGGGACAATGGGAGGAGCTCCTTACAAACAATAATGATGATAAGGGCAGAGCAAGTGATGGCCCAATAGCCCTATCCCAGGGGGACAATGGGAGGAGCTCCTTACAAACAATAATGATGATAAGGGTAGAGCAAATGATGGCCCAATAGCCCTATCCCAGGAGGACATCCTTGGCGCTTCTCAGACATCATATAAGTCATGTCTTTGATCGTGGAATGTCCCATCATTTCCTCCGTTACAAACTAGTTGACCTTTGAAAACCATCTGAACAGTTAATCTTGATTGACTTAAGATGTGATTTTTTCATAGTCAAGTTCAGTTTGGAGGAAAACATAGCTAAGGCACTACATCTAGGTCCTTGGTTCATATCTGGAATTTCCTCTCAGTCCGTAAGTGGGAACCAAAATTCGTTCCTCATGAGGCAACTCTATCCTTCCTCGCGCGGCCCTAATTCCCTAATTGAGTTCTAATTTTGCAAAAAATTGGAAGGAAACTAGGCAAACTGCTCAAAATAGACATGTGCACGTCCTCCACCCTTCTGTATCCTAGTGTTACTAGAGACTGGTGGAAATTTTAGTCGTTATTGGAGATTACAAACAGGAAGTGATCTATGAAAGGCTGTGGCAGAATAGGTCACACCTTGAAATCATGTACCACATGCAAGAAACACCAACACCATCACAAGAAGCCCAGAATGGTCTGAAGCGCGTAATAACAAGGATGCCAAAGACGAATGGAAAACGATAACCTTCCCAAGAAGAAGAAAACCAATTCAAAAGAACACGCAAGTTCAAAGCAATGAGACATAAAAAAGTGTCAACCAGGATGAACAATCCACACAGAAGATTCAGGTAAAAAAGTTTGATGCAAATTCTGGTAAGTTCTTGGAAACAAAAACTTTTAAATACAATACTAAAGTTATAACTAATCAGGTCATTAATCATCAACGACTTACTAACTGTCTGACAAACTAAAAGCCAATATGATGTTTTATACTTCAATACCACACAAGAAGGGGGTGATTTGTGTGGTGTCCAATTTTTCGAGTACTGTCTTACTAGAAGAACCTGGTTCTTCTTGGTGTTCCAACTTTTACTGGTGCGGAATAATAAATGCAGTAAAGTAAAAACACAGAGATTTTACGTGGAAAACACCTGGCTCAAAAGGTGAAAAAAACACGACCTACTCCTCAGTAGGATTTTCCCAAACTCTTCACTACAACTCTGAGCCAAACAGCATTTACAAAATAAACTATTTTGTAAACCTAGGACTAACTCTAATCCCTTTGTAGCAACCTAGCCTCTAGCTAATTGCGACAAGCTTCAAGTTAACTTTAACTTGAACAGTGTGTACCTATTACAATTGTTTCTAAGAAAGCTGAAAAGATACAATATTAAATCACCTACTACAACCAACTAGACTCAATAAACAAACAGATGGAACTGGCTCTTCTAGCTGGTCAGTAGCCTTTGTGTCGCACAAGGATTCTGCTTGCAATATATCTCTAGGAATTTTGCTTTCAATTCTTGTTTCACTTCTGCCTTTGTGCGATCCATCTTCAGCAGGAATGGTTCAACACTTTATAAATTCAGTCGTTGAGATATGTTGTTCAATTCTAATGCAACTCTTCCTTGATGGAAGAGTTTGTATTAAACTCAACTTCCTTCCTTTGTTACTATCCTTGCTGAATTCAAACTCTAACCTCTTATCAATTTGCAATATTTTCGCTTTAGGAGACAACCTCTTAGTTCCCAGATAATTCACATAACTTGTTATCTCCTACACATGGACTCTTCGCGTGCCAATGAGTCTGTTTCACTATGATAGACTGATGGACCTGGTTCAACTTGGTAGACATTTGTCAATCTTCAAAACCATGCAGTGACTTGGGTCAACACAATATCTCTCCACCGAAAGCCCACTTCACACAAGATCAACCCAAGCCCAATGCAAATAGGAAAAGGGAGACCGGGTCAGAGGAGGCAAGCGCTGGTACAATTGTTGGCCCAATCTAAGCCCAAATCGAAAACATTGCGGCCCTCATCACTAATTAGACATCAGGCCTGGACCTGACAAACCAGAGTCGGCTGGGCCATCAACTTCCCACAACGCCCACTACCAGGGTCCATCCCCAATTGGTAAATGCTCACCCAAATGATGCACCCTACCCCAATACCTTCTCGACCCCTAATCATCCCCTACCAGAGCAACCTGCAAAAACAACCTCAGCAAAATCCATGGTTACTTAAGTGCATCACCTGAGAAATCACCCAAACTCTAGTGATATGACAACTTCCGTCCACTCAAGCATATACATAATTAATTTCAAATTCTGACTATTAGGCGCAAATACCAAAGCTCAAAATAAAAGAAATGATTTGACAAGAATCAGTAAACACTCTATTATGCACCCACCGTCCAATCCAATCTCCACATTTACCCAAAGTGGAAAATCAGAAAAAACCCAAAAATAACATCTTCAACAACCACCCATCCTCGTAACTTCCACCCCACTGTCGTCGAACCACACACTGACATCTTGGTCGGAATTGGTGCTGCAAGGCCATCAGCTAGCCTGCAATTTCCTATTAGGGAACCAACGGGTTACCCTAATCATTCAAAACCCAACGCATATGGCGAGAGTGACAATGGGAACTTTGAACAAGGCCTTGGCAACCTTAGGCATCTAGGGCAATCGATGATCCTCACGAGCAACACCAACATCATGCACCCCAACTTGGAACCACTGATTGTCAACAACTTACTACTTCAAGCATTCCAATCGATTCCCTTCTTCCCATACCCAGCAGTAGAGGACCTAGTGGCAACTCCCCAGTTTGCGGTTATCTAACCACCATCCCAACAAGTGCCATTGTATTCAACTCTTGTAGAGAAGGGACAAACCCCACCACTAAGGAATATAACCAAAAAAATCAACAGTGCATTGGACCTGCTCAAGAGGAAAACAATCAAGGACACGAAAACGTTAAAGGAAGGCAATGGACCACTACTGACGAACTCACTCCTACTGGACTCAGTTAGGGCGATAGAGTTCAATGTGGAGAGCAGCGAGATTCTAGTCCTACCGTGTCCCCATGCTCTATCTAAGTGTGGAATGGGATTAGGATCCCACCAGAGTCATGGTGTGATCAAGTCATTGCTAATGCCGACCCATTTACTAAGCATGAAGAACCTAGAGAAGAAGAAAATTGTGATGCCTCCTCAGGGGACAGAGAAGGCACATATGATGGACTTCCCAACCAAACTCACCCCCTAATGAATTACATCATATGGAATGTTAGGGGAGGGTGCAATGCAGAGTTCAGAAGGAACTAATCAACTATGGTGGGAATTCACAAACCAACTATGTTAGTGTTGTTGGAAACAAGGATGGCTGATCACAAGAAGCTGATTGAGGATCTTCAATTCGACATGCTAATTCAGTTCCCTGCAGTGGCTCTCTCTAGAGGGATATTTATGATGTGGAAGGCAGAATATGTAAAGGTAGATGAGGTATCCACCACACCCAAGGTATCCATGCAATGGTCAAGGTATTACCCTCTCATACCCCTTGGGTTTTCTCTGCAATTTATGCTAGCAATTTTTATCTGAAAGGAAAGTGCTATGCACTGCTTAGTTGATATCTCTAGGATCTTCAATGGTAATTGGTTCGTAGGAGGATATTTTAATTAAGTCCTGAAATCTAGGGATAAGTTTGGGGGTAACAACATCAACTCTAACAGAAGTAACCTCTTTGGAACTGCCTTAATCAATGCAAACTAGTGGACCTAGGATACAAAGGTAGTAAATACATACGGACTGTTACACCCCATGTTTTTGTACATGAAAGTACGCCATAAGTAAATAGATGAAAGCTCGAAAATGAGATGTTACATTCCGCATTTTCGTACATTAAAGTTTCGTTGTAATATAATCGACGTAAGATCGGGACAAGATTATTTTGAGGTTAAAAGTATTACGCTATTTCAAACAAATGATAAGTAAATTCGTGAAGATGAGAGGGTAATCAAATCGAAGAAAGTGAGTTTCGTCAAAGTTTGTCAATTCGGGATAAAATACGGTCCAAGCTATAATATCCGGTATTTATGGACTAGTACCATACAAGGTACCACATGAACATGATAGTAAGATGTATAAAGTGTGTTAAAAGTGAGCATAATTTTAAGTAATTTGAGATAATTTTTAATTATGTAGATAATTGATTAATTATTGATTTGAGTGGGAAGTTAACAAATTAATTAAAAGTTATGGATAATTATTTAAGTGAGAATTGGATAATTATTGGGGGGGGAGGGAGGGGGGGACTATCCATGTGGGATCATGAAGGTGTGGCAGCAAATTGCCAACAATCTTGTACCTAGGAAGGTGGTGGCACTATTTACATCCATATCTCATTTTTGGGTGGAAAGATTCTATTAAGAAGGCATTTCTAAATTCACAAAGTGAAAAGGCTTGACTCTGTGAAATCACAACAAAAATACGGATGAAGCAACAACAATGCGAATGAAGATTATGACAAAGTGCGGATGAAGCTACAACAAAAATTCATACGAGATTACGTTATGTAATAGCAACGTGGCTTGCAATTCTAAGGGAGGACAATACAATTTTTCTCAAGAACATCATACAAATTTTTCCCTACTTCAACTCGTTGTTATGTGTTTTCGCAAAAGACATGTGTTAGAGGGATCGTCAAGAGAATCAGTTCAAGTATGTTAAGGCTATCCCTTCTTTCTTTTTGGCATGATCCATACGATACAAACGAAACGAGCAAATGCACAACTTCTATAAATGACTCTATTCGTAGAAATACTAGCGGTTGCGACGTTCTTGATTCCCCATATGTCTTATTATTTTGTCGTCTGTTCATGGGTCTCAGAAAATACGTAAGTTGATAAAGTTTATTTCATGACATTAGTCAAAGGCATAAAGGTCTTATGACGTTCCGAGAGATTTTATTGATGTACTTCTCATGCATTGCATTCATTTACACATGCACATTGACCCATGACCAGATGACGTTATACACGCGTATATATATATATGGGGTATGGAAAACGATTGCATGTGGATGTTGAAGAGTTAAGTTAGAGGAACTCGATTTTGCATCATTCTTATAATGGATAAATGTGAAGTTTTCAGCATAACATGTGTGTACTAAGACGTGTAAGCTTTAAGGAGCCTTAAGGTAAGAATATCTATCCATCCATATGGTGAAATGCGATGAGAGATTCAGAAGGAAGATAAATGTTTCAACAAATAAAAAAAGCAAGGTGAAGAAGAGTATGAGGCACCCAGTTAATGAAGATTATTAATATTTACAATTCAGGCAGAGAAATATAAGCATTTTGAGTTACCTTCAACAGTAACAGAGCTATGTACAATTGGCCACACCCATCTTAGTTGTGACCTATGTGGGCTAACGGATATAGTTTAAGAGAAGGACATGGTATCAGGATTAGCTGGGGTTAGAGTAATCCAAAATGGTGGATGGATTGTTAGCATTAGCTGACATTTCCGAAGGATAGCAAACATGGTTATAGTTCTCCTTGTGAGATACCCAAATGGTGCACTCTAGAATATTACAATTAAATGTGAATACTAGCATGTTCATAACATTCAGAAGATAGGCACTGAAAGCTTGGAAGGGATACATATTACTTTAGTGTGGCTTCCGTCCCTAGTAGAGCGAGAACGTTAAAGCAACTCGAAGAGCCACTGGATGGAGCAAGGGCAGATAAAAGCGAAAGTATATTTTGTTGAAGTTTTCAGAATAAAGTGATAAACAAAAATATTAGCAGGGAAATAAGAAGAGATATAACGAAGCATTATGAGTAAGATGTGATACATGGATGGCAACGGTAGATAAAAAAAATGGAAGTTTTACAGAGTCTATAGTCAAGTGAAGGAAAATACGAGAGGTGACATGCCTTGAGACCACAAAAGAGTATAGACCATACAGTTATAACCTCATTTCGAGAAATACGTTCGTGACTGCAACACGACTACTAGAAGGAAACGTTAGACCCTAGAATAATAGAAATTAGTATGGGCTGGTGAACAAGATAAACTAAAAATAAATTAGGGATTGAGTGATTTGATAAAAGTCGGTATCATGAGAATTTCAGAGATTGCGTTACGGAAATAATAGAATGGACGATAGAAGAAAAACATTTAAAGGTCATTCAGGAAGATGCTTCCCCAAAGCAAGCAATGTGAGCAAAGTTAAGCTTAAGGGACTATGTCTGCCAGTTATAGTAGGTGTCACCCTCGTGAGTAAGGAATTTCGTTATCCTTGGTAATTAAGGATTACCGCAAGGCGAGTAAGAGTCATTGATGATGTGAAAAGACCCCAAAGATGAAGAGGTAAAACATCTAGAGGTAGATCATTGTAGTACTAAATCTTAGTACTCCCCTAAAGGGGGAATATGGAGTGATGTGGCATTAAGTCAGAATTAAGTGGTTCTAGTAATTATGGAATGGTAAAGGAAGAATGCGATAAAAATGAAAATGGGAGGAGATTGCACTTATTCAAAGCCTACATATATGCTACGATTCCAGAATATTATGCAAACACGACGTCAAGGAGAGGAAGTAAGGGTTCCTGCCCGAGATGTTATTGATAGGCGAGGAGCCAGTGCGAGACGTAAGTTAAGACAAAAGGAAATAACCCAAGAAAGATTACGCGGAATATCGATATAAGAATGGGCCAACGAGTAGTTAGTAGTTGATTCAGGAAGAGCCTAGTCATGGCTAGACAAGAGGTTACAGACGAATGAACAGATCATGCTAAACATAGTAAAACCCAATATAGTGAATTCAGCCTCGCAGTTATGACATTGTAATACTTGAGATATATTCAGATAGGAGTTGGGGTAGTTAAAGGTACTGTATGAGTCTTACGGAAATAAAAGAGAGTGTTACTGGGAAGACAATCAAAATATTAGTTCAGAAGCAACCCTACAAGCACAAGGGCGCAGAGATAAGTAATTACGAATAATTATAGGCAAGGAAGAACATAAAAAATTCCATCGGGTATACGATGTAATAAGCTCGCATTTTTACAAGAGTTATAGGGTCCTCCCTAAGTACTACAATGAAAGGCTAGCTGAGGAAATAAGGAAGAAGGCTTCAACCTAAGCATAGTAACTTGAAGAAGGAATGGTCATGTAAAAATAATCTTACTACAACATTGTATGCACTCTATATGAAAGTGGCACCTACCGTGGTTAATGAACGGGAAGTAAAAGCAAAAGTAGGATTCGAGATCATGTGAGTTGCACGAAAATTCTGGCATGCGTGGGAACTAAGATAAGCTAAGTATGCACGCAACAAGGGGGCAGAAAGACAAGGAAAGGTAATAGCTTACGTTTAAAGAAAGCTGAGAAGGAACAAAAGGAATTATTCGATCAATGATCCAGAGTTAGTTACGTTATGAATGCACGTAAGATTTCGGAGTACTATCCATGCATCATATATGTTGACAATCATACAACCATAGAACACTCTAGTATAAGTTAAAAGAAAAAAAATTGATTGAGTCCAGATCATAGACAAAGGATTGAATTGTTAGAATATTGTATCATGGATATTCCATAGAGACCATGAAAGGATAAAGTAATAATTAAATACCAATAGCCACAGATCGGAAGATAGCTTAAGCCTACATAAAGGTTGATAAAAGGAAAGAGGAAACTAAAGAGTTACATCAACTAAGTAAATCAGGAGTCTGATTATTGGAACTAGAAAATTATAGACCTCGTGATTGAGAACATTGCAGGATCACCCTTATTATCAGAGGTACAACATAGATAGTACAACAACCATAGTCTATAACTGCTCTATGATAAAGCCAAATTTTGAAAATTAACAGCCTCATAAGAAGTCAGTATGAAGCTCCCACCAGATTGTGTATGCACCAGTGGTGCAAGTATTCTAATAGAGCTTCAAGTTGTGGATGTGAATTTTACCTATGTGGAAGGGAGGACATGAAAAAGATAGAAGATGTGGTGCGAGATTTTAAGGTAAGTAAGGTAAAGGCGAACAACGTACGAGATACTCAAGTGTAGAAGGTTGTGAATAGTCCATACTTCAGATAGAAGGCTAGAAGCGCTGGGATTCAGTATCC
>ML270821.1:0-21990 GCA_005239495.1 Nicotiana undulata | reverse complement strand
AGATGTTGCCTCGTTAAAAACCTCGTCGGTAAAACCCATTTGGGATAAAATCCGATCTAAGGGGAAAAGAGCGCAACGCATGCTTTAAAACCTAAGGTCTTCAAGCTGGAAGGTGCTTCGATTTTTCTAATCGGACACCCGCACATAAGTTAGTGTAAAACGTAAACAAAAAAGGAGATGATTATACCTTAGCAGTGATGGCGTTCGAGCCTCGATATGCTTCAATTGCTTGTTCCGAGGACACGGTACGGTCCTTTACTCATTCATTCGTGCGCAGCCGAGGATGTAGCTTGTGACTGCTACTTGGCTGTCTGCTTATCCTTTGACTCCTTCGATGTAGAAGGTGTCGATGCTGGTGCCACATCGTGCACCGCGAACATCTCCCTTGCTGCATGCTGCTCCTCGTAACCATTTTTATTCCGTCCTTCGTTGGAAACTTCATCATTTGATCAAGGTTTGATGGTACTGCTCTCATGCAGTGTATCCATGGACTTCCGAGCAAGGCATTGTACCTCATGTCTCCTTCAATGACATGAAACTTGGTATTTTGGGTTGCGCCGACCACGTTGACTGGGAGGGTGATCTCCCCTTTCGTTGTTTCTCTCGCCATGTTGAATCCGTTAAGGACCCGCGAGGCGGGCACGATCTGGTCGAGAAGTCTGAGATGCTCCACCACCCTCGACCTAATTATGTTGGCCGAGCTACCTGGATCCGCAAGCACACATTTAATTTGAAACGTATTCACAAGAAAAGAAATTATCAGTGCGTCGTTGTGTGGTTGAGACAGGGTCTTGATGTCCTCGTCGCTGAATGTGAAGGCGTCCTCGGGTATGTAACCTCGAGTACGCTTTTCCCCGGTGATGGATATTTTTGTTCGTCTGATGATGGGTTCATGTGGGATGTCGATTCCTCCCATGATCATGTGGATGACATCTTGTGGCTCTTCTGTTTCATTTTTCCTGTTCGCCTCTCTTTCCCGAAATTGATTTTTAGCTCGGTCACTGAGGAATTCTCGGAGGTGCCCTTTGTTGATTAGTCGGGCTACTTCCTCTCGGAGCTGTCTGCAATCTTCGGTTTTATGACCGTGTGTGCCGTGAAATTCGCACACCAGGTTATGATTTCTTTGTGATGGATCCGATAGTATGGGTTTCGGCCACCTGGTGTCTTTGATTTTACCTATTGCCGCTACGATGTCCGAAACATCAATGTTGAAGTTGTACTCGGACAATCAGGGTGCCTCCACCGGTCCTGCGTGCCTGTCAAAACTGACTCTGCTTACGAGTCCCCGAGTATTCTGACCTCGATCTGCCCTACGATCGTTTCGAGGTATGTTACGCCTTGGGGCATTTCTTCGATCTTCAGTGTATGGTTGATATCTTTCCTTGTTCGGCCTTGGTTCTTTCGCCAGGAGCCTGCTAGGATATACCGAGCCCGAGGGGGCTCTTAGTTGGTCATCTTCGACCCTAATCTTTGATTGATATCGATTATGGACATCCGCCCAAGTGACGGCGGGATAGTCTACCAAGTTCTGCTTCAGTTGCTTTGAAGCTATTGAACTTCGTTCATTCAAGCCTTGGGGGAAGGCCTGCACTGCCCAGTCATCGGAGACCGGTGGTAATTCCATTTGCTCTATTTGAAAGCGAGATACAAATTCCCGTAGCATCTTATTTTCTCTCTGTTTGATTTTGAAGACGTCGGATTTCCTTGTAGCAACCTTGATGGCACCGGTGTGCGCCTTTATAAAAGAATCTGCCAGCATGGCAAATGAGTCTATTGAATTCGGGGTTAGGTTGTGATACCACATCATGGCCCCCTTTGATAATGTTTCTCCGAATTTTTTTAATATGGCGGATTCAATCTCGTCCTCCTTCAAGTCGTTTCCTTTTACGGTACAAGTGTAGGCAGTGATGTGCTCGTTAGGGTCTGAGGTCCCATTGTACTTCGGGAGATCGGGCATTCTGAATTTCTTTGGGATGGGCTTCATATCCGCACTTGATGGGAATGGCCTTTGCACGAACTTCTTTGAATCTACACCCTTCAGAATTGGGGGTGCGCCAGGGATCTGATCGACCCTCGAGTTGTAGGTCTCCACCTTTTTGTCGCTAGCTTTTATCTTCTTTTCGCCTGATTCAATCCTCTTCGTGAGGTCCTCGAGTATCTTTATAATAGCGGGGTAAGCTGCTGACCCGTTGTTGCTCGACCTCTACGGTACCTTCTCGACTCGAGGAGCCATTTCCGGTGCCGCTGTGCTTGGAGTTTTTCGGTGGCTTTGCAGCTGAGCAATCGCCAACTCTTGAGCCTGCAACATTTCAAAAATGACGTGAAGGCTAACCTCTCTTTCCTCCTGAGCTGGAGTTTTCTGAGCCTCCTGTTCATTTTCTCGGCGTATACCCCCGTCAGTATGGGAGTTTATATCGACGTGTTGGGCGTTGCGCAAGCCTACTTCCACGGGAATTGGCTCTGGTGCGTCCTTAGGGTCTCACAATGGTACAACGACGCCTAAAACAGCTACACCATTCTCTCCATGGTCCTCAAAGCCGTTGTTTTGATGTGCAGTCACTGAGTTAAACATCTTGACCTGAAATCAAAGATTCTTGGACAAGAAAAATTGTGAAGATTAACTTGAGTTTTTCAGTAAACCAGCACTAAAACAATCACTATTATTTTTAGCCCCACTGTGGGCGCCAAACTGTTTACCTTGAAAATGGTAATGACAATTAAATTTGATTTTGTGGTTCTAAAAATATGTGATTTATTTTAATACTAGTTGTTAAGCAATAGATGCTAAGTGTGAGTTAGGAAAATAAGATAAGAGTAAAAGATAGTGGAAATATGCAAACCACACTGCCCTAGATCGGGGTCTCGAGCTAGCCAAGGTAGGGCCTCGAGGTCGAGGTACAGTATCGATTGTGGATGGTCGACAGGGGGCCTAACAGTTCTAAGGGCCTCGAAGAGGGCTCTATATGATCAATGATGAGTAATAAATGAAGAACAATCAATGAAACACAATAAATGTAAGTAATAGAGCAATATAGAGACAATAGAGTATGTTTGAGTTCGAGAGAAGAGAATGTTCTTGTTATTGTATTGAATATCATGTGTGCAAGAAATGACAATGGTCCCCTTTATATAGGAGGGGGGAATTCCAACATAGTACATAAATATTTATTACAAAGATATGCAGCTGGTACAACTATTTAATGCCACAGTACGGACTTGTACTATTCTTGCAGACCTGGTAAACTCTAACCACGTGCCTATCGGGAATTTTCCGCTCGTCCATGATATCCACCGATTTACACTGCCCCGAGGTCGAGCATAGGTAACCCTCGGGGTCGAACCTCGAGTTGTGCCTCGAACCTTTTGAAGGTGGTCAGTGGAAAGCCATAATAATCATAAATCGGTCTCTCCGATTTTAGCTGTATACAAGAATACAATTTTTCTACAATTTACTACAATTTCGTAAATATAATGTATATCATGTCTTCTTCTTCTTCTTCTTCTCCTTCGAGTTTCAGTCTGAAATTCATCCAAAATCAAGTCTAATCTTCACCAAAACACCCTCAAAATTGAGATATAAACTCCAAACCATATTCTAATTGTTTGCAACAACACCCAATATAAACAAATAATGATTTTTGAAAACCCAAATTCGAATCGAAAGCTTCAAAGCTTTTTAATTGCTATCAATGGTGGAATTGCTGCTCTCTTTTCCTTTGCTTTAGATTACTGAAATTAGGGATTGAGAGATAGAGAGAAACGTAGAGAGAATTCCTAATTCTTTGCAACAACACCCAATTCAAACAAATAATATTTTTTGAAAACCTAAATTCAAATTCAAAGCTTCAAAGTTTTTTAATGGTTGTCAATGATGGAATCGTGGGTGAGTGCAAGATACGTGGGGGAAGGGGGTGGGATGTGGAGAGAGAAACGTGGGGGGAGTGGAAGATACGTTAGAGTTATTTTAGGATACTAATTATTATCATTAATTCTCTTAAAATGTACATAAATGGTAATTGGGTATATAAAATATAATTATAGTAAAAGTTGAGTTGGAAATGTACTATATTTTCATATAGTGTATAGGAATATAAAAATTCCAATAATTATAGTGGTCAATAGGTAGTACCCTGTCATCCTTAACTAGAAGTTTCGAACTCAAATTCCAAAAATAGAGTTTTCTTTGATAGGGTGGATCCCTACAATAGAACTTTCCGTCACGAATATGAATTAATCAGCCTTCAAAGGGAGCACTCAAACATGACAAATGAAAGACGCGAGGCTTCTAATAATTTAACGAGTTTAATTTCTTCTTAAGTACCTACCCACTCAAGCATGCATGCTTCAAGTGATTCACCTGTGATGAATGGTTGCAGCGATTTGGTAGGGACAAAGTATCGGATTCAATGTACATCGTGATAAATGTTGGATCAATTTAAAACTAATTTATTACTGTATAAACTAAAGAAGAAACCCGTTAAAATTGGAAATGACGCACATATTTGACTAAGTAGTATTGTGGTTCATATTTCTGATTAACATCTGTTATAATAATATATATAAGCAACCATCATCATGAAGAGGTGGATATTATATTGGACCATAACATTGTTCTTTCTTCTGTAATAGGTTGTGACAACATCATCAAGTTTCCATTTCCTAGTTATGTTATAGGCGAGATACTTTGGCCTACCTATGATACAAAATCTAAGAAAGATACTTACCCTGTCCCATTTATTCGAAAATAATGATTTCAAATAATCAGTTTTATCTTTTTTTTTTGGTCAACAAATTATCAGTTTTATCAGTATGTGCAAGACTGCTCCAAAAGTGGAGAGTGACAAATGGTAGAAATCTATAGAACTGAAATCGCAACGTGATCCAATGTCTATCTACATTTATCCAACCCGATAGATAGTGAAAATTAGATAGTCAACCAGCTAGATTAATTACCTTGAGTTCCCATTGATCTGACTTATTGAATGATGATCCTACTTAAGCGTTGGTCAAGGGTCATGAATGATATTATTGTTAGCTGTTGCAGAATGTTGATACAGTGTATAGAATTTAATTAAATTAAATATGATAGTTGGAAGTTTTATGAAATATGGGCATAACTCTTGTAGCTAATTGATTGAGAGAGAAACAGTATTGATGTGCCAGGAAATTTCGGCACATCTAATACCAAATTGCTTAGATAGTAGCTTGTCTTTAAGAGCAATTACCTGTTATACTTATGGAATTTTGATGTTTTGCAGTGCATGAGACCTAAACGCTCAAGAACATGAAAGAAATCAAAAAGCTAAAAAAGTATGGAAAAGAGCTAAATGCGACCGCATAATGAGCAGGAGGGTACCACATATCCACTCTGCGCACCGCAGAATACACAACTAGACCGCACATTTCAACAGAAAGTATGACAAAATTTAAGAGCAAAAATGCGGTCCATTATGCGATCGCATAACGTGTTTGCGAGCCGCATAATGGACCGCAGACCTCCAACCCTAGAAGCCAAGCTCAAAAATGCGATGCAACTCTGCGGTCGCATATCAACAATGCGGACCGCAGATCAATAATGCGGCGAAGCAACTGAAACCTAGGGTTTGCATCTGCGATGGTGCTGTGAAGAATGCGAACCGCATGCTTGCTCTGCGACAAGAATGCGGTCGCATAGCTGACCTGAAGGGGCAATTTTGTCCGTTTTTATCCCGATTTTTAACCCACTATAAATATATTTATTTGGGTTTTGTGGGTCATTCTTGTCTGGTTTTAGAGATACAACACACATTTTGAATATTCCTCTCTTTTGGAAGCTTTAGAAGTAAAGATTCTTGTGTTTTGTAAGCATTCATGGCATTAAATACTCTTATCTCTTTATCTTGTAGTATGAGTAGCTAGTTTTAAATACTAAGTTTGTGGACCCTAAATGGGTGTTATGTTATTGGGTATTTAACATTGAATATATATATAATGGTTGGTTGATATTTATTTACTTCTCATTCTTCATTTATTGTTGGTGGTTGCAAACATTAACAAGTGCCATTAATTCCTTCTTAGCTTGGAAAAGTGAGTTAGAATTGGTAGGAGTAAATATCAAAGACTCAAGGCTTTAAACCTTGTTTAATAAAATTGCTTAGGGATAAGTGAGTTTTATTTGGCATTAATTGATTACTCTTCATTGCAACTCTTTTATATTTGGGAAAATCATAAAGAGAAAATACTACCCAACTATTGGAAAATAGTGGGTAGTCATTTAGAAATTATTTGCATATCTAAAGGACCTTCCATTAGAAATATATCATATTAATACCCATTAGCATTACATTTCATTGAAGGGGACACAACCTTGGTTTAGTTAATCACATTAATTACAACTCTAATTAATCATATTTGTTACTACTACAATTTAATCATTACACAATCAATTCCCATATTCTTGTTACATTAACGGAATAGAGATACGATTTGAGTTAAGAATCTCACTACCAAAGTAACCTTTTCACGGCTATTCCCTGTGGGATTCGACCCCAACCTCGTTGGGTTATTATATTTGACTTCGACCGCTTTACACCAGTTTTAAGGTGTAATTTGAGTGTATCAAATTTTGGCGCCGTGCCGGGGAATACGGTTTTGAAATTACTAGATAGTGTGTACTTTACTTTATATCTTTTTCTATTCCATCACACGTTGCTCGTTTTGTTTGGTGAACTAGGTGACAATAGCCAACGTCGAGTATGATGAAGAGGAGAACCCTTTTGCCGACATCGAGGAATATATTGACGACACCAATGCTATCCTCCCTCCGGTAGTTGGTGCATCTACTTTCAAAGTGGATCATGGAATGATTCTATTGCTCAAGGCGGAAGGATTGTTCCATACTTCAACGGATGATGACCCGACGCAACACCTAAGGAACTTCTTGGGTGTATGCGCCATGCACAAACAAACCAATGTGACAGATGATGCTTTGAGGTTGGGTGTGTTCAAGTACTCGTTGGCGGGAGAAGCGAAAAAATGGCTCCAAAACTTACCTCCTCAAAATATCACAACATGGCCCGAGCTTGTCCGAGCCTTCTTAGCAAAGTGGTTCCCAAATAGCAAAACGTCAGAGCTTAGAGACAAAATATTTTTTTTCAAGCAACTGCCAGGGAGCATTTACACGAAGCATGGGATCGGTTCAAGCTATACCTAGTGAGATCACCAAACCATGGGTTCCCAGACCATATTCTGATGGAGAAGTTCTATATGGGTTTAGACCCACTATCCCAGTCCATCGCTAAAAATGCCGCAGATGGATCCTTCATGGACAAGTCATTCGCTAGGATCACTCAAACTCTAGACAAAATGGCTAAGCATAATCAAGCATGACATTCGGAGGATACTAGTGGTGGAATTTCTTACGGTACTCCCTCTCTTACCAACATGATTAAAGAAAATAAAGAGAGAGATCAAGTGATTGCCGGTCTTGCTACTAACATCGATGTGTTGACAAAGATGTTCACTGGGAGTCAACCAAAAAAGGTAAATATGGTGGAAGACATGCAATCAATGGAAAATCAAGATTTTGAAGAAGAAAATTATGTCCAAAACTCTCAAGGTGGTTACCGCCAACAAAATAATTGGAGACCAAACCCGCAAGGGCAAGGCCAACAAAATTGGCGAAATGATCAAAGTGGTCAAGGATCGTGGAACAACAACAACAACAATTATGCCACGGTAAGGTGCTCCACGATGAAAGTGAGCAAGTGGTTGATGTATAAAGTTTTGATCAAGGAGTGGAACCACGCGTTGAGTTGCCGAGGGTGGTTGAAATTGAGAAGCCCTCTCATGAGGTAAAGATCCAAGAGGCAAAACAGGGAGAGGGTAGGAAAAAGTGAAGGAGACTCCAAAAGCTCCTCCACCAATTCCTCGACCTACTCCCCCATTCCCTCAAAGGCTTGCACGAAGGATGGATGACGACAAGATTGAGATCATTTCCAAACTCCCTCCACCAACATCGGTAAAGGGTATTCGAAGCTTTCTAGGTCATGCCGGATTCTATTGGCGATTTATCAAGGACTTTTCAAAAATAGCAAACCCTATGTGCAAGCTCCTTGAGAAAGATGCCAAGTTTGTGTTATGAGAAGTGTCTCAAGGCATTCGAGGAGCTCAAGGAGAAGCTCACCACGACACCCATTATTGTCACACCGGATTGGTCTCTTCCATTCGAGCTCATGTGTGACGCCAGTGGTGTAGCAATTGGAGCGGTTTTGGGTCAACGGCAGAACAAAGTTCTTCATCCGGTTTATTATGCAAGCAAAACACTCAATGGTGCACAAATGAACTATACGGTGACAGAGCAAGAGCTTCTTGCTATTGTGTATGCTTTCGAAAATTTTTGAGCTTACTTGTTGGGATCCAAGGTGGTGGTCTACACCGACCATGCCGATCTTCGATACCTCATGGAAAAGAAGGATGCCAAGCCAAGACTAATCTGGTGGGTCCTCTTGTTACAAGAATTTGATTTTGAAGTCAAGGACCGAAAAGGCACTGAAAACCAAGTGGCAGACCATCTCTCTAGACTTGAAGAAGACGGGCGACAAAAGGATGAACTTGACATCAATGATGCCTTTCCCGATGAGCATATCTT
Source organism: Nicotiana undulata (assembly GCA_005239495.1). Taxonomy (NCBI): domain Eukaryota; kingdom Viridiplantae; phylum Streptophyta; class Magnoliopsida; order Solanales; family Solanaceae; genus Nicotiana; species Nicotiana undulata. The sequence goes on along the minus strand of ML270821.1, from coordinate 13,361 downwards.
GGCATTATCTTCTTCAACCACTCCTTGGTACGCCGACATTGCCAATTACTTGGTTAGTGACCTAATCCCGGATGATTTAGATGCATATCAAAAGAAGAAATTCTTAAGAGAGTGTCGGCAATATTATTGGGAGGAGCCATACTTGTTCCACATCTGTGCGGACAACATTATTAGAAGGTGTGTCCCAGAAGAAGAAATGATGCAAATACTAAAGGCTTGCCATGACTCACCGGTTGGTGGTCATCACAGAGATAATCAGACGGCAGCAAAAGTGCTTGAATATGGTTATTATTGGCCGTCCCTCTATCATTATGCCAACCAAATGGTCAAATCTTGTGACCAATTCCAGAGACAGGGATCAATCTCCAAGCGACATGAAATGCCTATGAACTTTGTGATGGAGGTTGAAATTTTTGATGTGTGGGGCATCGACTTCATGGGGCCCTTTGTTGAGTTCTTGTGGTATGAAGTACATTCTGGTAGCTTTGGACTACATGTTCAAATGGGTTGAAGCTATTGCCTTTCCAAACAATGAGGCAATGAGTGTGACCGCATTCTTAAAGAAAAACATATTCACGCGGTTTGGCACTCCCAGGGCCATTCTCAGCGATGATGGTTCTCATTTTTGCAAAAACGCTTTCACTGGGCTGTTAGAGAAATATGGTGTCAAGAATAAGATGGCAACGCCTTATCATCCCCAATCAAGTGGCCAGGTCGAAGTCTCCAACCAGGAGATCAAGAACATCCTAGCAAAGACGGTGAATGCAAACAGGACCGACTGGTCAAGGAAGCTAGATGATGCATTGTGGGCATACTGTAGGGCCTACAAAACTCCCATTGGTACTTCTCCCTACCGGTTAGTGTTCGGTAAAGCTTGTCATCTACCTGTGGAATTGGAGCATAAAGCCATGTGGGCTCTGAAGAAGTTGAACTTGGATTGGACTAAAGCTGCAAATTTGAGGCTAACTCAACTCAACGAAATGGAGGAATTTCGTTTCCATGATTTTGAAAGTGCAGCTGTGTATAAGGAAAGAATGAAATTTGTCCATGACAAGAAGATTTTGAAACGGGAGTTCAAGTCCGGTGACTTGGTGTAGCTTTTCAACTCACGACTCAAACTGTTTTCGGGCAAGCTCAAATCCAAATGGTCCGGTCCTTTCAAAGTGGTAGATGTATCCCCATTTGGCGCTGTGGAATTAGCAACTGAGGACGGGCTCCGCACGTTCAAAGTGAATGGCCAACGCATCAAACACTACTTGGGCACAGATGGAGAGAGGCATGCGATAGAGAAATTGGCTCTTAAAGATGGTCCCTGTCCTATCGATGAATGACTTCGCAAGAATGCCAACTTCGTCGTGCCGCGACGTTAAATAAAGCGCTTCATGGGAGGCAACCCATGTGTGGTAACACTCTTTTGTCTTTTAAATTTTGGTTTTTGAGTAAATAGGGTTCTTTGAGCAATTTAAAGTATGTGTTATAGTGCAGGTGGTTCAAAAGACCACAAAAGCAGGGTAAAATTTCAAGTGAAAAGAAAGCCAAGAAAAACTAACCATTCTGCGACACAGATGCGATCGCATTTTAGCTTTGCGGTTTGCATGGTTATCGCAGACTTAGGCAGTTTGTTTGGCAAATTTGGGGCTGGCAGAATGCGATTAGATGGTGCACTATGAAAACCACATTCCAGTTCTGCGATCGCATAGTGCATCACATTGTGGACCTTGGGTTAGCTCATGAATATACCACCGCATAACAAGTATGCGATCACATACCAAGTTATGCGGCCACTCCTCCATCGCATATCGCACAGGTAAGTTCCTTCCCTTTTTTTCGCATATTTAACCGATCATACTCACTAACACAAAACCAAACAAAACAAAACAAAACAAAACAAAAAAGATTAAATAACAAAAAGAAAAAAGAGAGAGAGGGAAAGCAGAACAACAGAGAAACGGCTAATTGATTTCAAAGGCCTTGGAAAAAAATGTCTTTGGGGATTCAAGTTCAGTTTTTTTGTTCAGTCTACAGTCGTATTTCATACTCATCTGGTACGTTTCTCTCTTCTCATCTCAATCCCTTGTAAATTCTTTTAGTCTAGGATTAAATTCTGTTGAAATTGTTTGAATATTTCTGTTTTGCATGTTTTGTTTCCCTGTTGTTTCTGGGTGTATGTCTGCTCGTAAAAGTGAGGGGGACTCATGAAAAGCAATTATAATTAAGTCTTGGTAGGTAGTAAAAGTGGAATAGCCATTGATGGGTTGAATAAATCTCTGAGGACGATGAGTTTTGCGGTCTGCAGACTCGTTCTGCGAACGCATTCTCCTTCGCATTCTAAGACCTAGGTCAAGTGGGGAAGCAACCACAATGCGATAACTCTGCGATCGCATAGTTGATATGCGGACCGCAGATGCGTCGCATATCTCCATAGTCCACATTTGTTCTAGTGTGATGTTTGCGGCATGTCTGCGATCGCAGAGTCCCCTTCGCGGTCGACTATGCGATAGCATAATGTGGTACATTTTTTTTGATAGTTGATTCTGCGATGCCTTTGCGAACCGTATAATGGATATGAGATCATAGAAGTCACCGTATAATCACTCATTCACAGCACATTGTTATTCTACAACAGGTTTGCGGTCCGCATAGTGGTTATGCGATCGCATAACCTGTCGCATAGTGAATTTTTCCACTTAAATTTTTCTTCTTTCTTCTTTTTCATTCTTTATTTTGTCGGCTACACCACTCACACATCTTGTCTTTGCAGATATTCCTCGCAAACATATACCTTCCACCAGTAAAAGGGCATCCTCAAGTCGGCAAGCACCTCCGGCGAAACGTGCACGTCAAGCACCTCCACAATCTGTTGATGAAAGTTCCTCTCAGTCCGATGAGGAGGAAACTTTGCCAGAGGTTGATCTAATGGCTGAGGCACGGAGGAAACAGGGTGATGATTATAAGCTTCGTTTCCCGCTCCCTAACTCCAGATCTCTGTGTAAAGTGGGGCTTGAAAAGCGGAAGATACTGGCAGAGAAGTAGTTGAGTCTCAGCGGCCTCCAAGAGAAATATCCCCACATTCTAGCAAACATCAAGTCTAGAAAGTGGGAGTGGTTCACAGAGCTGCCCGGGGAGTATAATGAAACAATCGTGAGGGGATTCTATGCCTCCTAATGTGCCTCTAAGACTCCTCACCACAAACGCAACAAGATATTCAGTGAGCATGTTTTGGTTTGGGGGAAGGAAGTATCATGCCACAGGGCCACCATCCAGGATCATTACTTTTCAGCAGAGAGCCCGAGCACGACTGAGTATGATGCCAAACTAGCCAACAAAGACGGCGAACGTGCTTGGGTTGAGTATATGATTGCTAGAGGGACCCCAGCCTGGATAGACCCGAAATTCAAAATCTACAAGGAGGATCTTACGAGAGAAGGGAGATTCTGGCTCAACTTCATCACTTCACGCTTGGTCCTAACCAGAAATGAGATAGAGATAAGCATTGAGAAAGCCATTCTCATTGCTTGCATTATGACCGGGATCACCATTGATGTGAGTGATATCATCTTCAGGGAGATATGTGTTCGGGAATGGCAGAAACAGACATCATTCCCCTTCCCATGCTTGATCACTGCCCTATGTGAGGCTGCCCATGTTCCTCTACTGTCGCGAGTTGACAAGAAAGGCAAAGCGGAGGAGGACATCGCCATCACACGCATTAGTGATGCGGCACCAAAGGTAGCTGCTACTCCTCCAGATATTCAGATTTAGATTACCACCGAGGAAGACCACTCCGACTCTCAGACTCCCATAGTACCTCAGAAGGTAGAGACATCCACTACTGCTCCACAGCCTACCCCTCGGGCAAGTGCTCCGTCAACTGTTCCACTGCCAGTTCTGTCGCAGCTTGGTCTCCTACCTCGGCACACTAATGCTAAGGTAGACAAACTCCTGAAAGACCTTCCCATACTTATCAGGCAGGCCCTGACCCCTATTCAGTGATCCGTGATGGCCTTACAACAACAACATACATCTTACGAGGGTTGTCTGAAGGAGCTTGAGGCCAGGATTGAGAAGATAGAGCATAGTGAGGTTAGGGACCTACCAACGCTCCTTACTGATGTGTCCACTCTGAAGACTGATCTCCACAAGCTGCAGAATTTGGAGTTCGATTTCTCTTCCTTCCTGCCCAAGGAAAGTGATAAGGGAGCAGGCACTACTGAGACTGGGTTGGGCCTTGACTTTTCTACATTGATGACAGCCCAGGCAGCCCCGACTGTGGGAGTCACTCAGCCCCCACCTCCCTCTGCACCAGATTCTACACCTTCTACCGTCAGCAGGCGGGGCCACTAGCTGTCAGACCCCTTCTGCAGCTTCTGGACAAGTTGGGCCTTTGGCAGACCCAGTTCCACTGGCCATCATTGACCCATCTGACACCCCGCAGGTTACTGAGTCCCATAGCGCTTAGTGTGCCCCGGGGAGCCCCTGACTCTGTTTTTACATATTTTCTATGCATTGGAGACAATGCATGTTCTTTAGTTGGGGGTGGTGGTCGGGTAGCCTTGTATATGTATAGCTTTTGTTAAAACTTATGCATCAAACTCTTGTACTTGTTTTCCCTTTATGTTATATGTGATTTTCCTTTTTAAGTTATCGGTAAACTCTTGTACATACTTATGTTGTTGACCGTTAACTTGTGTTATGTTCGTACATATGATATCTATGTGTATATAAAAAACAAACAAAAACAAGTAGATGGTCCTCAGTAGTAATTAGCAATGAATCCCCCTTGGTTTTTCTTCGCCAGGTTCTTTTCCAAGGGTGTAATAGTAGAACCATGACACTAGGATGAAACGTATTGACCGGTTTAGTGTAATTGTCTAGCCTCAAGCATGTGTGTTTGTAAATAATCAATACCTGTCCTGTAAAAAAAAAAGAAAAAAAGAGAGAGTATTTTGTGTCAAAAAGGCAATCAACTATGTGAACTTGAGGCTCGCTTTTTGACTCTATGTGTACTTAGAATTATACAAGTAAATATGATGAAAGCTTCGAGTTGTCAAGCCTTGACTCATGAGCTAAAACGATGTTGAGCCAAACAGTCATGTGCCGTGTGTGTTAGATTTTGTATCAATAATTCTTGTGTTTACTTTTGTCATCTAGAACTTGCCCGGTTGGAATAATAAGTACATTTAGTTGGAGAAATGACCTTAGGCATTCTTTATGATATTGGAAAGCCTAGTAAGCCTTTCAATCTACCCAATGTTCTCATGATTATCACTAGTTACCCATTTGAGCCTTTAGCCTTTTTGTTGGACACCTCATTACAAACCTTTCCAGTTTTGCAAAATAATTCCCTCTTTTGAACTCGTCCCTCCTTGAATATTGAGAATGAAAAAAAAAAAGAGCCTAAGTTGGGGGTTTTGTGTCAAAGTGGAGATTGGTAAGGTTGTTATTGGCCCATATCACTGAATGGGTTTTGAAGATTGACAACAAGTGTCCAGTTGAACCAGGTCCATCATAGCACACACTTCTGAATGAAGCAGTTGGATCGCAAATCATACAAGTCTAGGAGATATTAGTGTTTGCTCAAAGAACTAAGAGAATGTCTCCTAATACAAAAAGGTTACAAATTGATAGAGAAGACAAAAGTTGATTTCAGCTACGACAGGAATCGAGGAAGGAAGTTGAGTTACAATCAAACTTGTCTACCAAGGAAGAGTTGGATCAGAATTGTATCATGGACTCAACAAACGGACTCTATAAATAATCAAAGTATTACTGCTGAAAGAAGGGACGCACAAGTGAAAAAGTGAATTAAGTTCTGAAGCAAAAGTTCCAGAGGTTTTTGCAAGCAGAATTATTGTGCGATACAAAGGCTACAGTTCAACTAGAAGGAACAATTTCATTGTTTGTATATCAAGTCTAGTTGATTGTAGTAGGAGTTTAAATATTGTATCTTATCAGCTTTATTAGAAGCAAATTGTAATAGGTAAAAATTGATCAAGTTAGAGTTAACTTGAATTATTTAGAAATTAGCTAGAGGCTAGTTGATACAAAGAGGATTAGAGTCAGTCCTAGGATTACATAAGAGTTTATTTTATAAGTCCGTTTTGGCTCAGTGTTTAGTGAAGAGTTTGAGCAAATCCTACTGAGGAGTAGGTCGTGGTTTTTTCACCTTTTGAGCCAGGTTTTTTCCACGTAAAAATCCCTATGTCTTTACTGGTACTGCTTAATTATTCCGCAAACTGTAGTTAGTAGTAGACTAAGAAGAACCAGGTTCTTCTTATTAGACAGCACTCGAAAATTGGGTACTGCACAATTAACTTATAATATTGTGTAGTATTGAAGTCTAAAACAACAATTAGTATCAGAGCAGGTTATCCTTGAAGAGGCTAACACGTAGAAAAAGATCAAGATGAGTGCACCACCTGAGAACTGGGAAGGACAATCAAATGCAAGACCACCACTCTTCAACGACCAGTACTATTCTTGGTGGAAGAATAGAATGAAGGATNCTTGCAACAATGAAGAAAACTGCTGAAGGAGTAGATGTGCCTAAAACTAGGGCTGACTGCACAGCTGAGGATCTGAAGAAATGGGAGAAGAATGCCAAGGCTAAGAAGTGGCTAGTGTGTGGACAAGGCCCAGATGAATACAGAAGAATCCAAAGTTGTACCACTGCCAAGGAAATCTAGGATACTCTACAAGTGGCACATGAAGGAACAACTCAAGTGAAGAGGTCTAGAGGTACATTGCTATACTCTCAGTATGAAAACTTCACTATGAAGGAAGGTGAAACAATTCAGGAGATGTATACAAGGTTCAAAACCTTGACAAATGAACTCAAGTCTCTTGGAAGAGTCATCCTTGAAGAAGACAATGTTGAAAAGATCTTGACAAGGGTTCTGCCTATCTCCTGGGAAAGCAAGATAACTGCCATTCAGGAATCCAAAAATATGGCAACCCTTAGACTAGATGAGTTGATTGTCAACCTTATTGCTTATGAACTCATATGGAAGACCATGAAAATGGATGCCCCAAAGAAGGAAAGAAGTCTAGCACTAAGGATCACAGAGGGAGCAGATCTGGAGGATGATGAGATGGCCATGATCACCAAAGAATTCAGAAACTTTCTCATGAGGAAGAAAGGCATCTCTAGAGGGGGAAACTTCAACAAGGCAAAGGCTCCTGAAAGGGCAGCTAATGAGGGATGCTACACGTGTGGAAAAACTGATCATCTCATCAAGAACTGCCCCCAGTGGGAAGTAGAATGGAGGAAGGAGAGATATGAAAGAAAGAACAGGAAGAAGGAACTGGTCCAACCCAAGAAAACTACTACAAAGGCTATGGTTGCTGCTTGGGGGGAAAGTTCAGATGAAGAATCAGAAGATGGTGAGACAGAAGATCAAGCTCTCATGGCAATTGGAGAATCTGATGAGGAGACTTATGAAGAACCACAGGTAAGTATCTCACATCTTAAAACAAAAATAAAGTTTCTATCTAAGGAGAAACTCTCTGAGTTGCTACTTGACTTCATTGATGATTCTGAGGAGACAACTAAAGAGAAAGATCAACTATCTAAAGAGTGTGCAATGCTGAGAGCAAAATGCATGGACCTGGAAATAAGGGTCAGTGAATCTGAAAAGAAAAACACTGTCTTGATGAACCAGGTTCAACCACTCGAAACTGAGATTCTAGAACTAAAATCTGAAAATTTAAAGTTAAGACTAGGATCCAGTAAAAAGGTAGTTGATCACTCTCATGCGAAGTTAGAAGAAGACTTAGGTAAATTGAAAGATAAAATGTATGCCAAAGATGAGCAGATAAAGTCTCTTAAAGAAGAACTTGGCAAAGTCAAACATGAATTTGATAGAACACGTAAGTGGAATAAGTCTTCTGATGCTCTAATATGGCTCCAAGAGAATCATAGTAGCAACCGAGAGGGCTTGGTTTTGGGAGTCAATTGCCTAAATGGGATCCCAAAAGGTAGTATCTCACTCTCCCTGAAAATAAAATTTGCACCCATTGTGGGAAGACTGGCCACTCTAAATATGAGTGTTCTGCAAAGGAAAAGACAAGTCAGAAAAATGAGAGATTCATTAAAAAAAATTGGCTACCAAATTGGGCCAGGAAAAATCTGGTTCATCCATTCTCTCATGGAAAGGGACCCAAACTAGTTTGGGTTCTTAAAACTAACCCCTGATTTCTTTTGAAGGTACAAGTGAAGAGAGGCAACCAGTTTTGGTTTTTGGATAGTGGCTGTTCTAATAATATGACAGGGAACAAGGAACGATTCCTTTCACTTGAAAACCTCAAAGGAGGAAATGTCTCCTTTGGAAACGGAAAGAAAGGTGAAATAATAGGGGTCGGCAAGGTAGGTAAAGATGACACACGTTCAATTGAACATGTGTATCTGATAGATGGCTTGAAATATAGCCTTATCAGTGTGTCACAACTGTGTGACAGAGGTAACCTTGTCGCTTTTACTTCCACTAAATGTTTTGTGATCAATTTGCTTACTGACAAGATTTTTTTGCAGCGAAAAAGAATGAACAATATCTATGTCATTGATTTGTCCACACTATCTGACAATGAACTAACTTGCCTTAGTGTGTTGGACAGTGATCCCCTCCTGTGGCACAAAAGACTCGGTCATGCAAGTCTAACTCAACTTAACAAGCTGGTCTCTAAGGACTTAGTGGTAGGGCTTCCTAACATTAAGTTCAAAGAAGACAAGGTTTGTGAGGCACGCGCAAGGGGGAAGTAGGTAAGGTCTTCTTTCAAAAGTAAGAAAATGGTCAGTACCACCAGGTCGTTGGAACTGGTTCATATGGATCTCTGTGGTCCCATGAGAACTCTAAGTAGAGGTGGAAAGAGATATGTTATGGTACTAGTAGATGATTTCTCAAGGTTCACTTGGACCTTGTTCTTGGCATCTAAGGATGAAGCATTTGAAATGTTCACCTCATTTGTCAAGAAGATTCAGAATCAATTAAGACATCAACTAGCATCCATTAGATCTGACCATGGTACTGAGTTTGAGAATGCAAAGTTTACTGAGTTCTGTGATGAACATGGTGTGAATCACAATTTTTCTGCTCCTAGAACCCCACAGCAAAATGGGGTTGTTGAAAGGAAAAACAGAACTCTTGAAGACATGGCAAGAACCATGCTTCTGTCAAGCAAACTACCCCACAGCTTCTGGGCTGAAGCAATTAACACTTCATGTTATATTATCAATAGATGCATGACCAGGCCTCTGGTAGAGAAAACTCCCTATGAATTACTTAAAGGGAGAAAGCCCAACATATCCCATCTTAGGGCTTTTGGATGCAAGTGTTATGTGCATAATAATGGCAAAGATTCTTTAGGAAAATTTGATCCCAGAAGTGATGAGGGAGTGTTCTTGGGATATTCTACACATAGCAAAGCTTATAAAATATACAATAAAAGAACTATGTGTGTAGAAGAAAGTGTACATGTTGTCTTTGATGAAACTAACACTTTATCTGAGAGGCAGGAACCATAAGATGAAGAGCTTGGACTGGTGAGGAGCAATGACTACATTGAAGCACCTATGGGAGATGGAACAGGTGATGGACCAGGTCCAACAACCCCACGCAACTCGACAGGGGGAATTCCTCATGAAAATACTGGCCCTGATCCTGTTCCACAGCAACAAGACAACTTGGAACAATCCAGAAGTGAACAACTGGTTCTCAAACCACACAGATATCAGAGTTCTCACCCTCTTGAGAACATCATAACAGACCTGAGATCTGGAATCAAAACTAGATCCTCCTTGAAAAATCTGTGTGCGTTTGATGCATTTCTATCCATGATTGAACCAAAGAACATTGCTGAAGCCCTAAAAGATGCTGACTGGGTAACTGTTATGCAAGAGGAGCTGAATCAATTTGAGAGACGTCAAGTATGGCACTTGGTACCCAGGCCACTGGACAGATCAATAATTGGCACCAAGTGGGTCTTCAGGAATAAACTCGATGAGGATGGAACTGTTACTAGAAACAAGGCAAGACTGGTTGTTCAAGGATACAACCAAGAAGAGGGAATTGATTATGATGAGACCTTTGCTCCTGTGGCAAGATTGGAGGCAATCAGACTTCTTATAGCATTTGCTGCACACATGGAATTCACTTTGCATCAGATGGATGTAAAGAGTGCCTTTCTCAATGGCTATTTGAAGGAAGAGGTATTTGTAAAACAGCCTCCTGGTTTTGAAAGCAAAGAATCACCTGATCATGTATATAAACTTGACAAGGCTCTCTATGGTCTCAAGCAAGCACCTAGAGCTTGGTACGAGAGATTGTCAAAATTCCTGCTGGAACATGGGTACAAACGAGGCAAAATAGACAGTACTTTGTTCTTAAAGGAAAAGGGAAAAGATCTTCTGATTGTACAAATATATGTTGATGATATCATATTTGGGGCAACAACTGAGAAGCTCAGCAAGGAATTTGCTACATTAATGGGGAGTGAGTTTGAAATGAGTATGATGGGTGAGCTAACCTTTTTCTTAGGTCTGCAAATCAAACAAACTCTGTATGGAACAATAATTCATCAGCAAAAGTGTGTGAGAGAACTCCTCAGGAAGTTCAAAATGGAAGATTCAAAGGAGATAGATACCCTAATAGCCACAACTACAAAATTAGATGTGGATGAAACTGGTTCATCCGTTGATCAGAAGACGTACAGAGGGATGATTGAATCTCTACTATATCTTACTGCAAGTAGACCTGATATTGTGTTTAGTGTGGGACTATGTGCTAGGTTTCAAGCCAACCCAAAGGAATCCCATCTCACTGCAGTGAAGAGAATCTTGAGATATTTGAAGGGCACTACTGATTTGTGCCTTTGGTATCCTAAAGGTAGTAATATTGACCTTGTAGGATACGCTGATGCTGATGATGCAGGTTTCCTGGTTGACAGGAAAAGTACTTCAGGTATGGCTCACTTTTTGGGCTCCTGCCTTGTATCTTGGGATACCAAGAAACAAAATTCAGTAGCCTTGTCTACTGCTGAGGCTGAATATGTGGCTGCAGCCTCTTGCTGTGCTCAGTTGCTGTGGATTAAGCAACAACTCCTGGACTTTGGTATATATGTGGGATGCATTCCTATTTACTGTGATAACACTAGTGCTATTAGTATGACTAAGAACTCGGTTCATCACAAGAGAACTAAGCACATAGATTTTAGGCACCATTTCCTGAGGGATAATTATGAGAAGGGGATGATCTCTATTGAATTCTATGCCACTGATCATCAAATTGGTGATATATTTACCAAAGCATTGAGTAGGGAGCATTATGAGAGAAACATGCTTGAATTATAGCCTAGTTTTAGGGGGAAAGAAACGGTCTAATCAATGTCAAATCTCTGACAGTCCTTAATCGATTAGTATCCTACTTGTGTTAATACTCGTCCGTTATAATTATCCCAGCCACAAGTTATAAATAGTCCATCATTACCAATAGTGAATAAAGCTATAGACGAACCTTGTTCAAGTCATTCAACATTCAAATCTCCACTGTCTTTTGCCCTTTCTTCTTTTTCTCACAAGAATTAAAACTGTCGTCTGCTTCATCCGATTCTCAAAATCGTGACTACGATGAAGGAGTATATGAGTCTGATTCCCCACTGGTATACAGTTCTGAATCCTCTGAGACACCTGAAACCCCCGAATACCATGAGGCTCTTAGAACTACACCAAACCCTATTCCAGCCCCAAAACCCCATCTTGTCAAGGTTATTGCACGAAAATCTGTGGCTTCAGGGTCACGAGCAAAGTTCTTGGAAGATTTGTAACATGATGAAGAAGAACCAAAACCTGATTCATCCAGTGAATCATTTAAATCAGCACAAGAGGACGATGTACCTGGTTCGTCAAGTGCTGAGAAAGGTAATACTGATGTTACCTGTGTGTTAAATTCTGAAAATAGATTTGTGCTGGTTGGGTCTGTGGTGGATGTGGAAGTTCCAAGAAGGCCAAGAAAAACTGGGAAATTTAGTGAGAATGAGGGAGATGCAGGTGTGAGGGGTTCTGGGAAGGATGGTTCCATACTCAGTATTTGTGGCCCCATTCTTGATAATCTTGAAGATGATGTCGTAGTTTTAGGGGGAACTAATGAAGTGGAGGATGCTGCTGTTGGATTAGAACAACTTATGAAGGAGATAGATGATCGTGTTTTTCTGGGGAAGAAACCTTGGCGGAGAGACTTAAGAAACTGGGGGACTCATACAACCCCAAGAAGAGAAGGACTCCTAAGTCCATTAAGTCCAAGGCCTCAAAGAAAAGGAAAACTGTTGAGTCTGTTGGTGTACCTGTTCCAAGGGTATGAGCTACGAGAAATACTGTTCGTGAAGAAGAAGAGAAGCTAGAAAAAGCTCTTCAAGAGAGAAAAAGAAAGAGAGCTGAGAAAGGGAAAGCGAAAGTAGGGGAGCTTGTTGAGGCTATTGTTGTTGATGAGATATTAGACCTGGTCCAACAGAATGAAGAGGTTACTCCAGTGGTGGTCAAGACACCAAAGGCAAAATTTACCAAGACTTCCTCAAAGAAGTCAGCACCTATGTCTGCTACCACCGTGGGTACATCTACAAGGACATGGTCCAAGGTAAAGTCGAATAATAAAGTTCAGATTGGTGAGAAAGATAATGATCCTGATTGGAGTGGAGATGTTGAGAAGGAGGTTGGAGAAGTGTCGATGGACAGAGTTTTCATGTTTGGCAAGCGACATATTTTGAAGGGAAAATTGCTGAAAGACCTGGAGGAGCCAAGTATGAGGTACTTAGTGGATTTTCTGGAAGCTCAAGACTGGAAGGACATGGTCCTTCGCTTGGAGGGCAGGCTAGTCAGAAATGAAGTAGTGGAATTCATGGGGAATGCGACTGTGATTGGAGGAAGGGTTACATCGTTGGTCAGGGGAGTTGAAGTCTCTTTTGACGCACAAGAACTGGGAGTCATTCTAGACATTCCATCTGAGGGATATGATGATTATACAAGGCAGAAATGTCCTTGCTTGGATGGAATGGCCTCAACACTTACCATCACCAGATTCTTTTGTGACAATGAAGAAGAGCCTGAACCCAAGGCATTGTATAAAAGCGAGATGAAGCCTGAACACAAGCTGTTCTTTGAGTTTGTGATTAAATTTCTGCTGCCAAGACAAGAGCGCATGCATATTGCAAACTATATGGATCTAACGCTCATGGAATGCTTATATAGAGGCAAGCATATCAATTGGCCATCTTTGATCATCCAGCTTTTGGACAGAGTGTTAAATGGCAAAAAGGCCCATGCGATTCCTTATGGATTTATACTTACTGCAGTTCTGGGTCATTTTGGAGTTCCC